>CAEFZY010071074.1:0-106586 GCA_903066815.1 Brachyrhaphis roseni
GTGTTGGTGGTCCAGGAGAGGTCTTCACAGATGTGCACCCCAAGGAATTTGGTGCTGCCTACTCTCTCTACTGCAGCGCCATCTATGGTCAACAACCGTTGTTATTTGTAGTTGAACACAATCCAATAGATTGTCAGGTTTTCTGCCATGTAAAACAAAATATCCCAACTACCATGCAGAAATACAACCAGGAGGTTTTACATGTAGTTGTGTCTTATATCTGTATGTTCATTTATTTATAACATCTTTGCTCAGCTTTTCTCAAAGAAATTCGCTGGCAGCATTCCTACACTCTGTAATTTGTAGCTTTGGCTAAGATGTTGAAGTTATTAAAGTGGCTTTAGTATCAGACTAATACATCAAGTATGTTTAAAGAGAAGAAGTATACATTTGGCAATCTGTTACTTATACCATAATGGATGTATCAACTAATAAGTTATCAAAATTAAGTTGCATTAAAGCAGATATATTTGCTTTAATGGGCACATTTCATAACTGGAGTTTGTCATAAGAAGGTCGATGCTTGTGGGTAGCCTGAATGCAAGCAAGGGAGGCAGAAGTGGAGCAAAAAATAAATATGCTTAATAATACCAAAATATACAAAGAAAGTAGGGAGAAATGGTGATGTTGAAGCTAAATAAGTCCAAAAACAAACCAGGAGCTGCAGAATGAGCGGATGAGCCGGCAATGAACGATGAAAAAACAGACTGAAGGAAGAGTGGAGAATGTCACTGAATGCCAGTTTGGTAATCAGGGGATTAGGAAAAGAGGAAGAGAGCAAGCGGGCAGACAGAGGAGATGAAGGAAACAGAACCAGACATAAAAAATATATATATATCTATATTTATCTCCAAACCAAGGGTAACAGACCAACGCTGATCTAAGAGGAATAAATCCAAATGCACATTAATCAGAAGATGAGAAGAAACTAAGAAACAAAACACAAAATAATGAACTAATATTGCCAGCACCTCTCTATAGCAATCACAAAAACAGAGGAATGAGCTGAGGGATTTCAAAACAATAATAAAAACTCATAAGTGATTCACAAAAGTAAACCAAAACACCAACACCAGGAGTGGCAAGTTTATTTTGGGAGCACGTTTAAAACAGTTGACCGAAGTGCTTTTCAATTCCACGAACAATCATAAAATAGCATACAGAATAAAGCTAATAAATATAAATAAAACACAGAAGAGTTAAGAGTCTCATAACCTCAAAAGAGAGATGAGGTGTTTCTGTTTTTTTACAGACATTTAAGCAGGTTGTGACTCCGGTATCCCACAAGGCGGCTCCATCATTTTAATGTTTTAACTCTAATCTCAAAGAAACTCATTGTTTACATGACACACGCAGATATAGGAAGTCACATTTTTCTTTTTTTACATGGTAAATTGTACAGAGATCTGACAGTGTATCGGCTTCTTATACACTGTCTTAGTGGACTATTTGCACCTGAATTAGGTGCCTAGATGTGTGGGGAGTGCTGTGGGGAGAGACAGGCTGAGCAAACAGGATTAAGCCTAAAACGGTTATCACAGCTTTTGATAAAGACTGCCTCTTAGTATCACAGATCTCCCACCCTACGCAACAGTGGGCGTGAAGTGCGTTTCTATGTATAAACTTCTTGTTTTAACCTAACCCTAACCCCACCAGGCATGAGTGTGGCCAAACGTCTCATCTGACCAAAGCACACGGTTCTAAGTTAAAGTTTAGATTTGTAATTGTAAGACAGATTCTTTTTTTTTTCTTTTTCTGCAGTCATTCCCAAAACAGCCACTTAACGCATAGACTCTTGTCCACATGTTAAGTCCACTGTCTAGCTAGTGCGATAAATGATTGTACTTCTATATACTGAAAAATAAGATATTCTATACCGATGAATGATCACCTGACGGGTTCACGTTCGGTGCTCATAAATGTTCAAATGGCTCGTTTGAATGTGTTTTCAATGGATTAGGTGTCAATTTCACGGTTACTTTGTCTCACACACCAACCTAAGCTTCAAAGAAAAGTCTTAGATAGAAGCAGAGGCGTATAATCACACACATAATATGCACTCACACACCCTCATGGGTAGAGTACACAGTGTTGGCATAATCTCCCCCTGCTTTGGCATGTGGATGCACACTCAAAGCGCACACTTTTATCTCTAAAGTATCACATTAGACACCCGAATTTCTTTCCTTGCAGGACACACACGTGCATGTAAAATGATGCGACTTTTTTTTTTTTTGTCCCCCAAAGTAAGCTCACACCTACAGGAATCGTCAGTGAATATATTCCGTTTCCAGGTGTTTATTATTTTTTGTTATTTCTCGTATTTGGAGAAGGGGCGGGGGATAACATTAATTATTCATCACCTCTGGAAGCCCACAAATATCATCCCAGAAGATTAATGCAAAATTTATCTGTCCCACTTCCTTTACCGGCGTGCGTTCGCACCAGTGGCGCGCACCTTACACCGAGGAAGAAACCTATTTGCTATGCAGGGGCACCTCTGACAAGCTGAAGACCTAAAGCTCAGTTAATTAAACATTAAGCATTAATCAAAATGAGATCGTTAATCTTGACACGATTATCTGTTATATTTTGTAAATTATGTGCCTCCTTCTCATGCATACTGAGAGGAAGGAGGACATGCAGGGGCGAGCGCACGAGCTGACCCCCAACACACACACACACGCAACCCTGCACACACACACCCACCGATGAGATCAGTTCCCTGAGAACGTGTGGGGGTGCATGTGTGTGTGTGAGGTGGGGAGGAGTGGGCTGACATGCTGCCTCTCTTTGCTCCTTGATGCCCTTTAGAGGCTTCAATCAACATCAATCAGCAGGTGGGACTCGGCTCTTAATATTAATTTAGAATAGAAAATGCAGCTGCAGAGCGACATGGGGATTTTCTCCAGATCAGTAAATACCGCGCTCCTTTCATTTACATGATAATTGGGTCAAATGTCGCCGTGGACCAGTGTAACATCACTGACCTGTGCGCGCCGCACGGTCCGCGCACGCACAAATCAAACGGACTCGCTGGAAAAGATCACACAGAGCGGAAATGTTTGCCAACTGAGGGGATTAAGTTTGGGTCTTTAAAGTCTCTCTACTTGGAAATATCTGACTCATCCAATCTGTTTTATGAATCTAAATTAGAGGTGACTTTGTAGAGTGTTAAACTGTGAGCTGGCATTTTATAGCCTTCTCTCTTTTATCATGTCTTTCTGCTCTTCTGCTTTGAGGAGCAGAGCCAGAATTATTAGTCGGTTTTGTCAAGAGATAAAATACCCCTGTTTTAGGGTTTATAGATGGCTAACTATTTGCATCTTCTAGCTTACGCACAAGCAAAGCAGAAGTTGCTCATATAGCAGGGAAATAAATAATACAGATGTCAATATTTCTTCCTAGAAAACAATGTTGTTTTAGATTTAGATTGGGTATAAGAAATTATCGATAGGAAATGAGACAGAACACAATAAAAGTACATTATTTACATTTTTATTAAAAATTGTATGTTGAAAATTGTTTATACCTTTCTTGGTAATCAAGACAAAATTATTAAGGTGGGAGCATAATGGTGAAGCACAAGACATTAACTTTATGTAATTAGATGATCGATGACTTTACTGTAATATTGTTCGTCGGAAACTGAATCTAAAACAAAGGTGAATTTCGGTGGTTTGCAACGATCTCAGTTGGTTTCAGGGAAAGAAACAAACTTGGCAGAACGGCCCAGACAATCTCTCAACTCGAATCCAATCCAAGTGAAAATTGGACAGAAAGAGCCGACGATCACAGGACGTAGATGAGGTCCCCGAACTTTCAAGATTTGAAGACACTTTCTGTAAAAGAATGGGTCAAAGTCACGAAAAAAAAAAGGTGTTTTGATTCATTTGTAAGTGTGGACAACTTAGGTTGTTAAACTGAGATCAGATGTAAGTTTCAAGCCAGTAGTACCAAGATAAATCTGTTTAGCAAAAAAAATAATGTTGATGTGCTCAATACTTATTTGAATAGTGAGCTTCCACCCTTTGATACACCCACAGGATCATCAAAGACTATTGTTTTGCATCACACACACACAGCCGTATCAGCTCACACGTAGCTCTAAGACAATAATACAAGAGAGTACACTCAGCTTCCAGCAACACAGAAGTTGCAGGGTAATCCTTTTATTTTTCTCTGATCTGACAATAACTGCTTTGCGCAGTCGGCCACCCTTGCGCCTTTGTTGATGATGAGTTATTTTCCACAAGTATGAACTGCTCCAATTATACCCCCTGGCTGGAAGCACTAATGGCAGATTAGTGATTAGAGCGTGGTGCAGAGATTTGGCCCATTTATTTGATGTTGCAATTAATACTCGAAGTGAGGTACCAGACAGATTAGTGAGTCAATTTTCCTGTAGCCCAAAAGAGTCCGAAAGAGTCACTGGCGCATACATATTGACAACGCTGAATAAAAAAAAAAAAAAGAAAGAAAGAAAAACACAGACTTGGGAGTTTTATTGAAAATTACTCCCGATAAAATCAGCATCATTTTTAGATTTCACAGAATGTCAAAAAGAGAGCTGGCTAATTTGAATTCAGTACAAGTTTTGTTTTGCGTTTGTACTCAGCGCTTCACTCAAAGCTACTTACCCAAAAAAAACAAAAACATGAAAAGCTGCCGGATCTGCCCTGCACACAAAGTCAACAAAAGGATCATGAGGCTTAATTAGCTAAAATCAATGGCGGTTCATTAATGAATGCAATTTAGTTTGGGATCTAGGAAACCGGAGAACGCTTTAAAGTTGAGCGCAGACATGAATCGAGTACAATCTGATACTTAAAATGGGCTCACAAAGCAGAGCTGGAGAGCAAACAACTGAACAAACACAGCATTATGTTCTTGGTAGTTTACTTTTTTAGTGAGGAACATTAGTCAGTTCAACACATACTTTGAGGGCAAATAAACTTTGTTGATTCTACTGTACTTGTATAGCTCTCTTGGAGTGAGAGAACAAGTTAAGAGCAGCTAATTACACTGGCTGATTACAGAGGATGGCTGTGTTCTTGAGGTTGCAGAACCGGGGAATCATGATTTTCCAAAGCAGGTGTTTTATCCCCCTCTTCTGTTGTTACAAGGTAGGTTTTCATGGCGCACTTTGGAACCGTCGAGGTTTTTTTTGTTGTATGATTTTAAATCGCCCTAAGCTCATAATTAGGTACTCACTCTATTTGTTTTGCCTCATTCCAGCATAGATTCTGGAATGTTATCTTTCATTTTTGCAGAGGTTACTATAGTTTTATATAAATAACATGGCTCTATTTGGAGTAATAAAAAGTGAAATGTTAAAACCTTATTTGTATGTAACACAATGAATCATTTGAAGTCACCGTGATTCCAAGTCTGGCACTTACAGCTTGACCTGTCACGATAACAAATTTTGCTGGACGATAAATTGTCCCAGAACTTATTGCGATAAACGATAATATTGTTGTTTTGAGAACATGTTCAAGTAATATAATAGTAATAACGGCATAAAAATGCAAGAACACATTCTCAAAGATCAACAAACTTCAAATTCTAATGAACATTTTAACACTGGAACTGGAAGACATTTGGGATATCCAAAATAAATAAAAAGAATAACAGAAACAACAAATAAAATAAATTATGAAGCTATGAAGGGACAGTTGAGACCAAAACACCAGACTTGAGACTTTTATAATTTTATCACAGAAAAACGATAAATCAGGCAAATGAAAATTATTGAGTTTCTTTTAAGTTATCATGTGATTAATTGATTTATTGTTTATTGTGACAGGCCTACTTATGTTGTCCTCCCGGTAAGTTTGCTCAGTCCTGTTCCCAGACTGTCTCTTTCCCCGCACCGTGTGGCTCTTGCACTCTGGTCTGCAAAGACACAAAGGACCAATTTGTGTCGTTGAAAGCAAATTGGTCCCGCTTCGACGACACAATACACAACAGTTCACTGATGCAGTTCTAACAAAGTAGAGAAACTTCTAACATAAGGAAACGTAACACCAGATTTATTCAGTTTTATTATAATCAACTTGTGTTGCCATAAGAGTTTTAAACATTTGTCCAAATTAGATGTGCTTTTAGGTCATATTCGTAACTAAACACACCGTTTATTATATATAGAGATTTTTGTGAGGACTTTATAGTAAAACAAAAAGAGGGCATCTGTTGCTAAAAATAGCCTAATATCTGGGTTTAATCAAATAACCACAGCTAAGTGGCTGAAATTAAATCATGGCCAGAGTAGATTAAAGATAAGACATCATCTAATGAAGCCAGCTCCTGTCAGTTGCCAGACGTTATTCATATGAATGACAAAATAAATTGATGAAGCTGTTTTGCTGCCTTAGGACATATAAAAATGTGCCTCACACCAACTTATCTTTAAAAATCTCCTCTGAGCTGCAGTCAGCTGACACCGTTTCTCCCTGCCCTTTACTCTCCCTACCTCTCTATTAGGGAGTTCTCCTGGGGAGGACCGTGTCACTGTGCCATGTGTTGTTAACTTCTGGATCAAAATTAGCTTAGAGCTCCCCGGTCGGTCAATTAGCTCTGTCCTTGAAATGTGCATTGGTTATCGTGACTGAATCGAGCACGATTGGATGCAACGATGATACGCGAACTGCCGGGATGATTCTGAAATATTCTCTTGCGCTCTCTCGCCCCGGGGCCACAGATTAGTCCGTGTGGGTGTTCTTCCAACAAATCTAATCAAATCATACAAAACCATTGCTCGTTTTTGTTGTTGTTGTTGTTGTGCAAAACAAGTGGAAATGCTTTTTAAATGTTGTTTAATGTTAGTGTTATGTCATATCGCCAGCAATAGTAAGACCTATGACTCATCTGATTGAATAATGTTACATTTAAAGAGCAAATGTCTTAGATGCTTTTAAGATGGACACTATCTCATTATACTATTGCTTTTTTATGCGTAAAAGGAAATTTCTCCATGTTAAGTAGCCCATTTTAGCCATTAAGTATTTATGCTGTCATTATTCTCTCATATGGGTAATCTTTTTTTGTTGTTGATGTTTAATATTCCAAACAACAGATAACTTAAATAACCAAATAACTTGGGTCATACACTACAGCATAAACAGCAATATGCAATATGTGGATACAAGAGGATACATGCAAGTATCCTCTTATTAACATCACATAAAACCGGTGGGCAGATCATTATTCTCACTCTTCCTTAAAGTGATGATTCAGATGCTTTGAAGAGGGACTCTACTGAGAGATTATGTGCACTTAATTTACCTCACCTCATCATTTTATTATTTAAAACTGATTTCTTTCTCCCACTTTGGTGTCGACCATCACAAACTAGACAGATATAAGATAAGAAAGCATACCTTCTGCAGGAATGCTAATAACTTCTCAAAGTCTCTCAATAGAACCTCACTTAGAGAATAAACTAGATTATGATTTATTTACGAAAATAAAAATAACCTTTGATTTCAACTGTAGTCTACTCAGCTCAAATATCTATATACTGTAGCACATTAAAAACCGTAGAGTTTTACTGTTCAGTCAAGATAAACAGATAAATAGACTAAACAATAAAACAGAGGTTGCAACAAAGTAGATGAAGTGTCAAAATTCCTGTCCAAGTTTTAGTGACATATTCTGCTTCAGTCAAACAAATTGGTACTCTGCAATGACTGGTTTGGAGTAGTCACTACAGAGTACTGATCATTGTTTGTTGCTCATCAATTTGGATCCAAGAATGGAAGAAAAGCTAGGCTGTTAATCAGAGCTCTAACAGGAATGTTGATGTTGTGAAAAATTATACAAATTTGCCAGGGACCATTTAAGACTTCAAAAGTAGTCAGTAGAATTTTTAATGTTAATCCTAAGATTGTCTGGGGCGCAATGGAAAGACGCTGTTCATGCTTCGATGTCTGTTAAAAGATGAGCTACTTATCAAAGCAATACAAAAGGCATTGCAAAAGTTCAAACAATTGGTGATAAAAGCATGAATCACTTTTTCAGCAGCTTTGATTGGCAGAAATGGGTTACACTTTCGCAATTAGACATAATTTGAAGTAGCTTGATTAAACAACCGCAGACATCTCTTTCATCTCGTTCAGGGTTTCTCAATCCAGGTCCTCAGGGGCCGCTGCCCTGCATATTCTGCTCCAGCACACCTGATTCAAATGGTAGCATTAGCTCCTGTATGCCATCAAGTGGTACAAAAGTCTGTTAATCACCCATTTATTCAGGCCATGTGTTTGGTGGAAGGAAAACACACAACACAGTGGTCCCTAAGGACCAGGAATGGTCTAGTTTAAAAGCGCTACAAACAATTTTTTTTTTTCCTTGGGATTTAGTAAATGTTTAACCTGTTTCTTTTACGTGATTTAAACTGCTAAAGTGTGTACTTTTTGAATTAATGGGCAGATAAAACTGGATTTGATCAGCAAAACAATAAAGAGGAGTGTCAGGTTGCCTAAAAACTCTACAAAGGCAGCAGGTACAGATTAAAAATAAGTGGACCAATGACGGATCCCTGAGGGACTCCACATGTCAGATGAGCAATATCAGAAAAAAAAAATTCTCATGTAAGCGGAAAAAAACAATGCAGGTCAGTGAGGAACAGAGGTAGAAAATAATGTAATCTTTGATTTCAACAAACTACTCAAGTCGTGACAACAGACTAACAGCTGAGTTTCCAGAATCAAAACAATGTCATTAAAAACTCTTGGAAGTACTATTTCCATTATGTGGCGGGATTTAAAACAACAAGGATATTTATCTAAAGTGTTGGCAGCAATAAATCTCTGCAGTCAAGTAAAAACAACTTTCTCTAAAATCTCTCGATATTGATCTGTAGTCAGTGAGCTCTGTTGGATCAACTCTTTCCCCTTTTTTTTTTTTTAAGAGGTGCTACCTAACAGCATGTTTAAAGACAGCTGTGACAAGGCAGCTAAAAAGACAAGAGCATAACTATGTCAAAGTATAATTTCCAGAGCTGCATCTGACATACAGCGCCCATAAGGACAGGAAGTGTCACTAACAAGGCTGAACATGAAGGAGGTCAAGAGAGGCTTGTGTCATAAACTGCAGTGGATCTCAGAGCAGAGAACTTCAAAAACATTTCACAAAGTGCAGAAGATTCAGCAATGTGACCAGCATTACAAGGATTTACTGAAATAAAAAGCCGAATGAAAAACAAACAAATCAGAGGTTTGGGGAAAATGTCTTTATTTTGTACCGAATAAGAATAAGATAAGAGCCTTATCTACTGCAATTAAGCTAATAACTATTCATTGTCCCTCAAACAGAAACCCACGTTTCATATCTAATCGTCAGGAACAGCAAATGTGTATTTCTAGAAAATAAAGGCATAGGGAGAGTTGTCTTCTGTAGGTAAGCTGTTGACTTTCATCACTTCTCAATATAACCCCACTCCAAAAGTATTCAAACTAAACTGGACTTGTTTTACAAAGATTAAAAAACAAAAAGAAAAATAATCCCGCATCAAAAAATCCTGAACCGTCTCTTCAAATGAGAGCAGCATGTTTTATTGTTCTTTTACATGCCTCTGTTTCAGCAACCATTTCAGTCTTGTTTGTATGCACATCTTTTCTTTTCTTGTTTGTCCGTATCACAATATCTGCCAAAAGGCCTTTTAGATTTTTTTTTTTATCACTGCAATAAAATATTGTGCTTGATTGTGGACAACACATGTTCTAAAAAAGCACTCTGTATGCAGATGAACCTTATCTACAGAGTTTTGACACCGAGATCAACAGAGACATGTACTCTGCTCTTCCCTGATTTTAGATAAGTAATCAAGCTGCCTGCATGAATGTACTTCTGATGAAGGAAAGAAAAAAACACACACACACACACACCCTAAGCCATCATTTCCTGGGTCGATTTTGTTTTTTTTGCCACCTGTTTCAGAGCTGCCATCCGAGCGTGTGTTCAGGCTTTCAAGTTCTGATGAAAAACGTAGTGAAGGCGTAATTACAATGCAGCTGCTTTCAGTCCAAACAGCTGGGAGTCAAGGTCCTCCATAAGATGTTGGTGTAAAAAGGAAATAAAAAAAAATAAAAAAACGCACCTTGCTGGCCTTTATAGACATCCAGAGTCTTGTTTGCCCTTGAGCAAGGCAGGCTTTTACGTGGTATTGTTAGCTAGCTGATGAGGACTGGAGAGGTGTGAGAGCTTCCCAAATTTGACTATGTGTAAATGTACGCATCGACAGTAGATTTCTGTTTAAAAAACAACAGCAAAAAAAAAAAAAAACGGCAGACTCAGCATGTGCCACAAATCATCCCAGGCTCAATAAAGGTTTAAATATAGACATAACAATTGTAGCTGCTGCAGGAAGAAAAAGGGCAAAAAAAAAAAACATGCACATCTATCTTGAATTAAAGCTGCAGCAGCCACCGCAAGTAATCCCCTCTTGAAAGTTATTCATTAGAACAACATTAGAGGAGTTTATTCACTCTCCGTTGGCAGAGTGAACTAATGACAAGCACAGATGCACAAAATTTATGGGGCTACCACCTTATGGTCCTCACATAGAAAGCATAGCAAACCTCCTTCAATCCAAACGTGATCGATCATTTTTTTTGTAAGAGGACAACAAATAACAGTGATTACTTGCAAACATCGATCCGGGTACGCAGAAGCAGTTTCAAGGCTGTGGCACTGTGGCAACATTTCATTTTAATATCGGAGATTACCCATGCCGAATTACTTGCTTGCAGTTTTGCGCTAGGCATATATTTTTCATATAAGCACAGAACTGAACTTTTTAGAGCCGCTATCCATGTTCCACTCTACACCTCTCCATGATATCTAAGCAACGGGATCTTTGGTGCAGCTACGCTGCTTTAATCTTCCTCTATCTGCATTTTATCCACGTCCTTGTCTCCACTTTTTCCTAACACAGAGCTCATGTCTTTTGAAATTACTTTCGCTGAGCCATTTTCTCTAGTTTTTTTGCCCTAAACCAAAGCTGACACTCAGAACAAATCAGACGCCTCTCGGTGATACACCTGTGGGGTGCGAGTGGGGGCCGGGGGAGCAGCAGATTGGTTTAGATTAGCTGAGGCAACAAAACAATTTTACAAACAAAGCTTTGTAGATGAATCGGCTTATGCACTGCAGGCCCAATTAGGGATAAACAATGTTCTTCAGGATTAATTTTATCATTTGAAAAAAAAAAAAAATTACACCAAAAAGTCTAATAGCTTGAAACGTCCTAATCAAAAGGAGCCACTGTTTGTACTGTGTTGTGCTATTGTTGCAGATTTTAATCCTAGCAGATTTTTAGTATCAAGCACATTCAAAATTGACTAAATTATAAAAATATAAACTAATAGACCTAGTACTGGTATCAAGATATATTAAAGTTGTTACGTCATACATGTTGCAGCGGCTTAAAGTCCTTTTAGTGGATGTAAAAAAAGGGAAAAAAAGATCTTTCTCCAGCTGGAGGAAAATATTTTATGCCCCTCCCCTACTTGTTGCTACATTCTTTGAACCAGCTGGCTGAAAAGGTACTATACTTTTCACTCAATTACAAACAACCAATTTCACCAGTTTGGAAACAATTGTACAACATCAATTACTCTTACAACAATGAAAACATTTAAAAACTAGTCTGACTATTTAACCAGCTCATATTAATCTATAAAGAGCAGAACAGCCAAAGGGTATCATATTGTTTTCAATAAGCATTTGATAAACACTTGTAAATTGAAGTTTTTTGGTAGGATATTCAGTTTGATGGGTTTGCATACGTACCTAAAGCTGGCATACCTACAGAACGCACATGTGTGGAATAATTTTAATAGCAAATCTAAAACAGGGCTGAATTTGAGGACTGATGACTATCACCGCAATCTCCTCTTTGAGATCAGTACGGTTCCTCTGTGAGCAGAGAGGTTAGAGAAAAAGGGAACCATTAGAAATAAATAACAGAAGATTGGGTGCGTAGCTTTCTCTGCTTTGAACATAACTATTTTACATGAGGCTTGTAAAATGTAAGCATCACTGCTAGGAAGAAAATGAAGCGAGAGACCAAACTCAGCCGCCCGTGACATTTGACCCGTCCCAAATGCCAGGAGCGGTCATGAGAGCATATTCTGTCAAACACACCAGCAGAGTCGAAAAGAGTCCATCCACCAAGAGCTGTGTCCCTGACAGGGATTTATTTTTATTTATTTACTTATTTTTATGCATTTTAGCAAAGGCTTAAATGTATCAAAGTCTTATTGAACAATTCTGAAGCACCGTTTTTTCTTTAGTAGTTTCATCAAATGTGACTAAAAATTCAGCACTGGACTGAAATTTGATACATTTTTGAAAAAGTGTTACAAAAAAAATTTATAGACTGAAAATGTAAACATTATTTGCTCTGTGATGAATAAATAACATGCATTTTTCTTTTGATTTTTGTGTACTGTTTCACCTCCACACTGGGTGCTCTCTCTTTCGCCTCGTCCTTGCTGGATTCCCCTTTCATCTTCCTATCATCTTCGCCCCTCTGATGTTGCAAATTTCACCTTATTATTTGGATTCCTTCACTGTCTTTGGCTCCGTGAATGTACGCTCCAGACAGTTTATTTCAGTAATCATTTACTTTCCTCATTATTTTTGCCTGGCTGTAATTGGGTGCAACACAAACACAGCACATGAAAGTTGTACTGTGAAATCATGAAAAATCTCACACTGACCCATCTCTATAAAATGCTTTTTTTAAGAAAAAACAAACATTTATTATTACTTTATAAGTACTAGGATAACTTTTAAACCTAAGACAACATTTAACATCTAACATAACACTCGCAGTTCAGACGAGTAGCTGAATAATTCTTTTTAAGATGTCCCATTGCTTTTTCTACCTGCTCAAAAAGCAGCAGCCATAGCTTTTATATACTGTTCTTAGAGTTATTTATTATTTCTTATTCTGGAGACAGGGTCATGCTTGAGAGAGGTTAACAGATTTACAGGATTTAAATTGAATGAGGAAGGTCATCTGACTTTTCTTTTTTTTTTGTCATCTTATGCCCTTTGCTGGCAAACCAAGTTGGATGCAGGTAAATCAATTGTCTCTTGATAAAAATCAGAAATAGGCACGTAATCAATAGTGCAATATTTGTGGCGACTCACTTGATTGTGCAGCTTTCACACTCCGCAAAGTGCATTGAGTTTTTCTTGCATGTGATTGTGAATTTAAAGGCAAATGATCAAAAAAATAGTGAATTCTCACATTGATCAGTACTTTGAGACAAACTAGGATATCTTCCATTATAAAGCACTTTAAATGCCTCTGAATCAAACATAACAAGTGAACAACTCACTGCTCAGTGATTCCTTTTGAAACCACAGACAAGAAAAATTTGTGTCTGCCAAATCAAAGCGTGTGCAAGCCATCATAGAGCAATGAAAGGGGAACTAATTAAATAGAGATATGAACACAGTTTTATTAACCACCCCTATCAAATGTAACATCTAATTGTCTCTTGAAATTTAACAGTTGAAGAAAGACTCTAGCTAGAATAGCACCAGATATATCTCCTCATTTTTATACTTCTTGAAAGCATCCATAATTTCGGGGATAAAAAAAACACATGGTACCAAACACTAAGATTGCCGCACTTGGTCAAAATATCCATTTCTTTTAGATATTGTCCCAAATCCAGGCAAGCCAGCAAAAAAAAAATAAATAAAAAAAACAAACAAACATGGAGACAAACAAACATGGAGGTCTAATTTAGTCATTTTAGACTGTGCAGACTTTGAGCTAACTTCAGAAATCAATTGTGAGATACAAGTTGCCAGTGTATTCTCAGTTTTGTTATCTTTATTTATTTATTTTTTTATCCAGCTCTAGAAAAACCTCATTGTTAAAAAAAACTAAAATAAAATTACCACCCAGGCACAGCTTCAATTTCAGGGTGTCTTTACTGGAGACGAAACGGAGCCGTCTGCCACTTGTCTCCTCATTCAGCAGGTTGAGACGAAAAGGTAATGCCTGAGTGCGACGTGGGGGAAAGGAGTGGAAAATTAGCAGAGTAAACCGGAGCCAGTTGAAGCTGTGTGCGTTAGAGCGATCCAACCAGGCGCTACAAGCAAAGATTATTGCTAAAAAGTATTAAAAAGACAAATGAAAAATGTATACTTTTATTGATGTAAACATATTGTGCTGGTCGATCATATTCCTGAACGTAGCAGTTAAGTAAATAATGTCATTAAATGTGCTGTGGAACACATTTCTGTTTTCCTGAGCCAAAGTCCCTCCAAAGAAGACTTATGGCCTGTTATCACAAATGCTTAATGCCATGGACAACACAACAAGGTATTACGTTAAGGGGATAATTACTTATTCACATTGTTTCAATAGCATTTTATGCAGTTGCAAATTAAATCATCATTTGGAAAATGCATTTGTGTATTTAATAAAGTTGTCTGATATTAAAATTATTTTTGATGATTTAAAACATTAAAATGGGACACAAAAAAATAAAACAGGAGAAATCTTTAAGCGGGCAAACTACTTCACTACAATAGTTATTGTGGCATAGCTGCCCCAAATTTAAAAAAAAAAAAAAAAAAAGCACACCAAAACTAAGTGTTATAGGAAGTGATAGCTTAAGCCACATAGTCACACAGCAAAACCCCACTGTCTCCTAAGAGGCTGTGGTTCAATTACAGCAAGATACTCGATGTGGTGGACTGCATTTACTGCGAGAACGACAAGCTAAACATGGCCCTGAACAGTGTTTTGGTCACTTGGGCATCGACAGTCAAGATTCAGCCAATATAAAAGCGAAACCTCAGGGTCTCAAGAAAATTGCTCCGAGTCGCTTTATTCCTTTGCCACTTCATTGTTCTACATCACATCCAGGAGTTATTAGTTCTTCCTAAGATCAGTGGCAAATGGCCAGGCCAGGAGAGAGTCTGTGGACATCAAAAATGAAGTATCGTCATGGATTTTCATTTGGGATTGGCTCTAGACTTTGACTGGTCCACATGAATATGCTTGGATAGAAATCATTCCATTGTAGCCCTGGCTGTATGTTTAGGGTTAATGGACTTTGGGGTCTTTTTGGACTTCACCCCAAACTCCCACATGACTGTTTGGACTTTGGGATAAAGTCTTTTTGGGGTTTCCAGCTGGCTTTTCTTTTTTTTTTTCCCAACCCCCTTTTTCGCTTCACCCTGCTTCCCATCATTTCTGCTCTGTTTTCTGGTTCTTGGTGGGGAAGAAAAAAAAAAAAAAAGCTTTCACAAAGCATAATGCCACCATCAAGGTTCACCATTCAGGTGGTGTGTTTTGGGTGATGTGCAGTGTTGAGTTTTCAACCACACACAGTGCTTTGCATGTTTTGGATCCGTCTAAGAGCTGGATGGCCTGTGGAAAATGTTAAGCAGGATGTTCAGTGGCTCTTTTATGGAACAGTGGCCTTCTTTGTGCTACCAGCAGTGGCAAGGCTTGTTGAGTGTATGACTAATGCTCATCTTGTCATAATGTACTTCCACCTGAGGTTTGGCTCTCTGCAGCTCCTCTGGAGTTAGTATGGGCTTCTTGACTAACACACTCTACTCTGTCCCTGCAGGTGGATGGTTCTGTGTTTATAGGTTTGCATCTGGGTTGTTGTTATTTTTTGTTTGGTTGTTTTTAAGTGGAGGGATTGATCAGTGCTCTTTGAGATTAAACCTTGTGGTATTGTTTTATAACCTAACCCTGCTTTAAACTTCTCCACAGTTGTGTTGTTTGAATTTTCTGTGTTCCTTTATCCTCATGATGCTGTTTGTTGACTAATCTTCTCAAACAAACCTGAGGCCTTTGGAGAACAACTGTGTTTATCCTGGGATTAAGTTACACAGACTGATTATGTAACTTCTGAAGACAGTTGGTTGCACTGGATTTTATTTTTCTCATAATAGAGTAAACAAGGATGAATACAAATACCCGCCACACATCTTATGGTGCATTCACACCAAATGCGTTTTGAGCGTCAGGCGCGTCTGGTTTACATTCAAAGTCTATGTGGAAGCGTGTCGAGTGCCGTTGCGGCGGGTTTCAAGCGTCTTGCGTGACACAATTTTGAACCACTTAACGTGTCAAATGCGTCCGACGGCCCAGATAGACTTTGAATGTAAACCTGACACTCAACGCGTTTGGTGAGAACGTACCTGTAGACTTCTAAATTTCGAAAACAATTCATGCACTATTTATTGTTGACCAATTGCATAAAAGATTTATATAACATTATAGGCATTTCTGTTTGTAATCCACAAACTGAGGTTTAAGGGGTTATGGTGTGTGGATACTTTAGTCATGCACCACTTTTCTATAGTTTCACTTGGGACTGGACAGTAAATCAATAATATGTGTTGCGATAAACATGATCAATAGCAATAGATAATATGTCAGATAGAGTAGTCAATTTCACTGAACTCTGATCCAGAAAACAACAATTATTGATAGACTGATGTAAAACTCTTATATTGTGATGGTTTTTTTCAACCATATCATCCAACCCTTGTTCCCCTAGGGATGCCCGATATTGAAAAAAAAACAAAACCAAAAAAAACATGCAATATTCGACAGTAAGCGTTATAAGGGAAGGACTTGTGATCAACAAGCAAATAATGAAGAAATGTTGATGCGTATTTAATGAAGTGAGAACCGAAAGGGATTATGTATTTACATCATCTTTCGCCCTGAATCTCAGCTCCCCATTTAATAGCAAATCAAATTCACAATTATGAAGCACTTTCGGTTTGTCGAACACATTAACCCAGATTCGGACTTCAGTCCGATAGTCCATTGTTCCCCTCCTCTGTCCTGGTCGCTCCTGCTTCCAAATGTCTCCCTCTTCTTTAATTAGCTCCTTTATGCCTGCTCTTGCACTTGAAATCGTTGATTTGTCTCTCTGCATATTCATTTCCTCACTCCCTCGCCCTTCATCTCTCCGTCATCTCTCTTATAAAGATGGATGAAAGGGGGTATCAGGCAGTCTTGGTGGAGAACTCAGTTTATAAGGTGAATCAAGGCAGGTCATTCATTCACAGTAAGCTCATCCATCCTGGGACTCGCACACAAACACACTTCATACACACTTCCATGACTCACCACGTACTCACTGGCAAACCGACCGCCCCTGAATGACTTCTTTCTCTCTGGGTGTGTTATTTCTCTCATGGGAAGTATGGTCTGGGTGTTACGTATTCAACAAATGGAGCAAAAGAACCCCTTCTCTGTCAGAAATTTGCTCATTCACACATTTTGAGTCTGCAAAAAAAGAAGAAAAAAAAAACCACAGAGGTAGGCACACACACCCTTAAAAAAGCAATACCACGCATACTCACAAACACACTTGTTCTCAAAGCTTTTGGCATCTCATTACTTGGGTGGTATACCTTCACCGCTGGGGCTTTGTAAATAAATGTGTTCCCCTCTAAAGTTTCTACTCCTCACCTCTGCTCCCGTGGGCTGACTGCTAATGAAATCACACCACTATGCGTTTGCACTGTTAGCATCACTCCCTCCTGTAAGTAAATAACGCCGCCATCGCTTCGATCCGGCTCCCTGCCAGAGAATACCCAAACAAGGGGGCAATCATCGTCGCCGCCGCCGCGCTGTCGAGACGACCCAAAACAGCACAGCTTACCCCCAACGCAGCGGCGTTATTAATCCAAACGCTCGTCGCCACCTCCAGCAGGTTAGCAACTCAGCCAGCGTGGAAGATAAAAACGGGCCACGTGAAGCGAGGCTGAGTTATGAGCCAGAAAATCGCGATGATGGAAAGCCGGGGTAAGGTGTTAGGAGAGAGGAGCGGCGAGCACGTCATCAGGATGTAGTCTGTTTGCGTTTCTTTAGAGCAGACGAATGAGTCGGAGGGGAAAATACGATTACGGTGGCAATCATAACTCCGATTAGCCGTCCTCTGTACTTTTCTTAACCGTTCGGCTCGCGAATCAATCACCATTGCATTCGGCACGCCGCTTCAGAAGGCGCACCGGGGGATGGGGGCACTCCAAAAGGACAAATTCTCCACCCAGCAGAGAAAACAGTGCTGTCTATTAGGCATGGACAACAATTGCTCTCTTTAATAAATAATGGCAGTTATTATGATCATAAATAGCGAGTAGGCCAGAGGCTATTTTGTAGGGGGGGATGATACATGAATCCATTCAGCATGTTTCTGCTGTGGGCTTGTAACTCTGCAAACTGACGGGATCAAAGAGGAGACTCTGACAAAAGAGGCGCAGATGCAGCGTGCTGAGATGACAGCACTCACCGACGCTGGCTCTGCACTCAGCACTAACGCTGGCTGACTGGAGACCTGACTAACCAGTCCAGAACAGCACATTCCTCCCGTTACTGATGACATCAGGCCGTTTTGCAGGCCCGAGGAGGCTCATTAAATCTCGGCTAAATATTAATGAAACTAAACATTCTGCTCAGGATTACTTCATTTACTCACACTGGCACGGAGGCATTTGCATACTCTGATATGCGCAATGCATTTTGGTTTGTTCCCACCGGACTGCCGTTTGATTAAAGTGTGGAGTCGTGCTGGGGAAAAAAAAAAAAAAGAAAGGAGAAAAAACTTCTTCGTGTATATTGCGCGAGGCCCAGAGCTCTTGTCGAATCAGTCTGCATCGCCTTTTGTGTCATAATGTTTGTGTACGACCAGCCACAGCAGCCTGAGATGCTTGGGGGGAGAAACATGCTGATGTGCTCTGTGTCTTGATCACTCAAATTAATTTGAAGCTATGCTGAAAACAATATTCCATCAAATGGATTGTAAATCATTAGCATTTTTACACAGGCACATTAGTAGGAAAGAGTGTCTCGCCTCAATGTGGCTTTCAAAAATATTCATACCCCCTAAACATATTTAGTATATTGTCACATTACAGCCACACATTTAATTGTATTTTTGTATTCTATGATTGACCAACAGTAAATTAGCTATATGCATCCGCATGTATTTTTGTGTTCACTACCAGCTTTGCACATAATTTAGACCTGGACTTTGGCTAGGCCATTCTACCATAAACATACACTTTGATCTGAACAATTTCATTGCTCTGTTTGATTGTTTACAGTCGCCCTGCTGTAAGGTGAGCAAAAGTCTTTAGACCACCGTCTAAAGACTTTTGCAGCCTTTAGCAGGCTTGCCTTTTGTAGCCACTAACCACCTTTCCAGTAACTCTGGCCAGCTTCCCTGCAGTTGCTAAAAGAAAGAAAAGCATTCCCCCAGTGGGATTCTGCCATCATCAAGTCTCGTGGTGGAAATGGCGTGTTCAAGATAATGTACTCTGTTATTTATTTATTTTTTTTGCCACAGACAGTTTTTCCACATCTAGTGACAATCAAATTGTCCCTTGCAAAAAAAACTAACACACAGTCAGACTGGGATTAGGAGCCTATATCCTACCCTACCTAAAACCTGGACATGAATATTTAATTTTGCAACTCATCACAATAGATTCTCGGCATGAGTTAGATTTGAACTTTGGCTGGACCACAGTGACACACGATTGAGCTTCAATCAGAACCTTTCCCTTGCAACATAATTTGGCCTATTTCTAGTAAGCTCTGTAATGTCAAACTGGCATATCGCATACGTCATGGGTAAACATTAGCGATTGAAGCAATTGTTTCTCAATAGTTGAGGATCCAAATCCTCTGTACGAAGCAAAGTGTAGAACAGGAAGCTGGTTTTTACCAGGCTAGCACCAAGATGGACTACCATTCTAGCTTCCAATTCTTTAAGGCTGTAAAAGGTTTTCCTCCTTGTACCTCCATTCATCATCCAATCAACTCTGACCACCTTATCCATCCATGTTGAGGAAATTCCTCCTTATAGCATGATGCTGCTAGCACCATGTTTCATCGTGGGAGCTGAGTTCAAAGTGACTTGCCTGGTTATCATCTGCCACATATGGCAGACAATGTCAATTGATTTCACTAAATAACAGTTGTCCCATGACAAGATTCCTGTAGCTGGGGTATGGATGTCTGCAGTTCATTCAGAGTTACAAGCCTATTGCCTTGATGTTTATTACAAGGCACCATTCCCGGAGCACGCAAATGAAAGATTTTACTTACCTATGTTCAGTCGGTTATGCTCGGTTTAACAAAAATGAACTAAATGAGCAAATCCTATTTTCTTTTTGTCTGCTCTCTCACACATACCCATTCCCATAAACTTGCAGCCTTTAGGAAAAGAGAAGGCATGGCCTGTCAGGGTGTTTATGGCTCCTCTCACAATCACTCAGTACTGCAAGGGTATTTTTATGACTGCCACTGTAAAGCCTCCATTTTCCCAACCAGCCACAACAGCAAACTAACAAGATCCTTATGTTTAATGGACTCGATACACATTTACCTCCAGCCGTCCCCAAATTGTTGCCGGCTACAGCACAAGAAGCCTGAGCAACAGGAATCCATTTCCTTCTAATCAAACCTAATTCCAAGTGTGTTTTACACTTTGTGCCTGCCGTTTCATTGCGCTTCCCCAAGGGCCCCAATCTTGTGTTTACTTTTTCCCCCTCTCAGTCACTCTACTGGAAATTGTGGGCAGAATTGGATCAAGTCAGGGCAAATGGTATTAAACCACGATTGGTCAGACTGACGTGGTGCTATCTCCATCAAGTGTTAGCAGTGAGACAAGACTCAGCCTGGTCTAATAATGTTTACATTACTGTTCATTGCTCTCCGAACTAACATTCTGTTCGCTTAGATAACCGCAGTCATTCCATGCGTTAAGTGGCTCAATGATTAGCAGTCCTATTATTTGGGTGGATAAGTGTGCATGTGGCAAACTTGCGCAGGCGCATGAACTTCACTTAATGATTTGCGTGCATTGCAGTTTTTTTATGTGTGTGTGTGTTTGCGCATACTTCCGCTTACTCCTCATCTGCATTTGTGTATAGCAGTGCCAGGCTTCTTTCCCTCCACTAAGTTTAGCTTCCACTCCCTGGCAGCGTGGCTGAGTGAGATTAAAGTCACCCAAATAAGTCTCAACGCCAGGAGACAGGAGAAAATTAGGGGGAAAATTAAGCAACGCAATTTGCATGCATTTAAAAATGGTCGCGTAGCAAGCCGTCTGGTTATGCTTTGCCTGGTCAGCGCTAAAGAGCGCCGCTCAAATTGCTTCATTAACCATGCAAATACCTGTGACTGGTCTTAATGCTTGGATGTTATTATGGACTTTGAGAAAGAAAACCTGGAGAAATTACACATTCAGTTGTTTCAATTATGTATGAGATAATGCAAGTCTGTGTGCATGTAGTTTAAAACCTGGTTTTGCACATTGGGTTGAATGAGATTGGTTGAGTTGACTTTAGAGGGGGTTTATGTTCATGCGTTTGCGCTGCATCCAGAAATCCTTTTATTTGACATTCTAAGTACAATCCTCTCAGATCTAATCTCGGGTGTTTCAAACCCAAGGTTCACTCCCTGCTGGGAAAATTTGAGAGGCAAGCGCGGCACGACCGCTTTCTTATTGTTTTGCTTTGTTTTTTTCCACCTCTCACACTCCATTGAGATGCGAACCACCACCTTTCTACCGTCTTTCATCAAAACGGATATTAAGCCACATTATCAAGTTTTCTTTCATCTTGAACATATTTTCACATCTACATGCCAGCTTACTCCCTTGCCTCACCTCCAATCTCTCCCTCCCTCTATCCTTTCCTTGCGCTCAGGCAGCTCACCTGATGACAGCGCTCGTGAAATATTAATGCGCTCGGCGAGGTGGTGATGTTTGGAGAGCTGCCCTGATCGTGGGGTTGTCTTTCTGGACGGAGCAAAACGCCAAGCAGCCATTTGGAGGGCTCAGGCAAAGGTCTGTGCATCAGTGAGGGCAAGTGCGGCCAAGCCCCTAAGTCTGCCCACTGGGCTCGTCGCTCAATGCAAACGAGTCGAGACAGAAAGTCAAAGCACAAATTAGGCGACAGTGACGTTTTGCGATAAGTTGAAGTGAGATTAGTTAAAGAGATCTCTTGCCTGAAGGTGTGGATGAAGGTCAAAAGGAGACACCTGGTTTTGTCAGAGCTCCAGCTTATATCTTACCCCTCTTTCCTCCCCCGGCTACCTAACACATATGCTGCCTTGTCCCACCTCCTTAATAATTCCTCCAACCTGATTTCACCGAGCTTTGAAACTGTTTTCTTTTTTCTACCCCATTCACTTTTTTTTTTTTTTTTTTTGGCACTAAAGAAGCCAAAAAAAACCAAACGAACATCTTCCAAGTGCCGATGCGTTTCGTATGGAGGCCTAAATAAGAAATGAACTGGGTCTCGACTCGAGCTGCTTCCCCCTCCACCCTCCCTCACTAAGTTCTGACTGAATGCGCTCATGTTGGTTTTTCTTACTCCACATTGCCCACAGATCCCAGAGGATTTTCTGCTCAAGTATTCCCACCTCAGTCTGCTTGCTCGGTAGCTGTGCATGCCTGCTCGATTGCCCGTGTGCGGCGGTTTGTTTTTGTGGTACGTGTGTGTTTTTGTTGCATGGATTTCTGCACAAATTTTTTTTATGCAGAAATGCTTTGCATGCTGCTGTACACATTTTATTAAAATTTAGTTTTAGAAGTGATAAAAGTTCAGTTCAAGGTCTATAATTTAAAAAATGCATTAAATAAGTTGTGGCTTTGTTAGTAGTTAGCCAGTGTTATTGTTCTGTCAATAAATTGGCCAATATTAGCCATTTTTGGAGTATCTACAAACGTTTTTAGGTGTACACTTTGCCGATTTTAAAGTAATTTATTTGAATCACTGATAAAACTAAAAGAAAATGACAATCTTGAATATCAAAAAAGTGAGAATGCTAAAAGAAAAAAAAAAATATGGGCCTGAAAAGAAAAACAAGCATTGGATATTTAAAATATTAGTATTTGACTATTCGTCAACTCTTAATTTCATATTTTATACCAGAATAATTTTGACACTCCTCAAACATGTTGGCGGAAAATCTTCACCACAGCATGAGGTTGCCACTTCTGTGTTATACCAAGGAGATTGTGTGATTATGATGATGTGCAATGTTTGGGAACAGAAAATCTTCAAGTCGTGTTTCAGATTCTCCATCTTCCCCATCATGTCTGGACAACTTCACTGATCCTAGTGAGGAAAAATATCCCCACAGCAGAAAGCTGCCACCACTAAGTTTATTATACTGCTTATTGCATAAAGCGGCCACAATTTCCAGCTTTGACCTGATCTTACCTGAGCAGCAGACTTCATATTCTTGCAATGGACTCTACTTTGCTTGTGGCTTTCTGAGTTTTCTTTTGACAACACCAGGCTTTCTACTAGCAACTTTTCCAGAAAGGTCAGATTTGAAAGTCCATACAGCACATACAGGATCTACTGGACAGAGCAACCTGCATTCTCTGAATGGCTAGATTTCAGAGAAACTAGCCACTCCAGGGTACACGCGTAAAATGCCGTTTTCGGAGTGTTGACCACAGCTTCTGCTTGTTCAGGCCCCACTCACGTTCTCACATCCCCGCTAAGTTACTTCCCATATTCACGGCCACACATTGAGAAACACATTGCCAACATAGACACGCACAACTTGGCTAGAACTGAACCAGACATTAACCGACTAGAGTGAGACTTGACAATGGAGAAGGGGATTTAATTTAAGTGGACAACCATATCTTGGTTGATTTGGAGTCAAGCTGTACTGTCAATTTGGATAACCCGAATGATGGTTAAAATGTAAAAAGCTTGTGATTAATAAATTAATACACACAAGTGGATTTGTCCACTACTATTCACACCTGTGTGTGCTTTTAGCTGTATGCTCAGGTGTCTTGAAATGTTCACTTGAACTGCATGTGCTTGGTGAATCAGCTGCTGCACATATGGTTTGTTCGAAGATCTTAAAATCACTAGACCAGCACTGCAAAGAGCAGTATGGATTTCTTTTTTTTTCTTCTTCTTTTTTTAGAAGAGGTAAGGGTTCAGTTCAAGGCTTGTAATTTGCAGATGCAGGAGATAAGCTATGGATTTTATATTTTATACCAGAATAATGCTGACACTTCTTTTGGTTGTGCTTATCTTTCATCCTTTTCTGAGTCTCTTTACCTTCATACCTGCACGTGAAGCTTTCCCCTGAGAATAGAAGAAGATAAGACCTCAGAAGCAAAAAAAAAAAAAGATACACATGCACATACACAATGGAGAGTCTTACAAGCTTCTGTTACATTTTTAACCATACCTGAAGTCCTTCACATTAGATCAACTCGGATTTTGGGTTGACCTACAGAGCAGAATTGGACATGACTTGCAAGATCAAGTGTGTCTGTAGGTTTTCTTGCGAACAGAGGTAAATTCCCTGAAAAATCTTAAGACATGTCTCTGTATTTCAGATAAACCTACCAACAGCCTGCAAACTTCCACCGACTGTACAGTCACCTTTTATCTTGTCTAGACATTGACATCATAATATCTTCTCTCCCTGTATCCCTAGGCTGATGCTTAACAAAAAAAAATAAACAAATAAATCACCATGAATTTAAATATTGGATATGCAACAGCAACAACGTTGGCCCTGACCAGGAACCAAAAGAGGGGATGTCAAAAAAAAAACAAAAAAACAAAATGCAAATTCAGGCCTCGATGGACTTTGAAGATCTGTTGTCTTTTATTCATGCATCAGTTTCCACACACAATCATACACATGCATTAAATCTGCTGCGTCACGGGAGATAAACACCGATGCTTGCCAGCTCGCTTTTAAGACACGCCGGATTAAGCTGGAACGATGACTGTCGGGGATTTCACTGTTCTGCGTACGCCGCCATACTTCCAAAAGCCACGTGTAGGGTTCTGCTATTGTTTGGAAACGGGCGTCAGTGAGCAGTTTGGGGATTATCGTGATTTGGTATCAATAATAATTGGAATGATTTGTATTGTATTGCGTCATTGTGAAGAAGAATTCATTTGCTGGACTTGCACATGGCAGAGTAAAGCTTTCTGCTCCATGCAGGGTTACTGTTTTATTTTTTGTTTGTTTTTTTCATGTAGATATGTTGTTGACCATTCTTCTTGTTGAGGCTTGGGAAAGAATAGGGTGACATTCCTTTTAAATCATTTTAATATTTTATCACATTATAGCCACAAACTTCATTTAAGTTTAATGTGACAAACCAAAGCAAAGTACCTTTTATTTGTGAACAAAATTATGCATGGAGTTTTTTTTGGGGGTTTTTTGTTCACAAGTAAAAATCTGAAAAGTGTGTATTCAGCCCTCCTGATTCCACAACGTTGAGCTTTTTTTTTCCAAGGATTTCTCCAGGGTTGCTCTGAACTCCTCTCCATCTATACTCCCCTCTACTCTGACCATCATCTCTGTTCCTGCTGAAGAAGACCATAATAGCATAATGCTTAGATGACCATTCAGAGTAATTTACGTCAAAATGTTTAATTTGGACCTCATCTAATCAGATAAAGTAATTCCACATATTTTGCTGTGTTCCATAAGTTGCTTGTGTCAAAATGCAAACTTCACCTTTCATGATCTTCTTGAAGAATAATTGTCCCTGGATTTCATTTAGGGCACTCCGACAAAAGAGGACTGACTAGAAATGAATAGCACATTTATAAATTATTTTTTTTATTGTAATTATTATTGCTTAGAAAATTTACAACAAAGTATAATTTTCCTGTACATTCTGTTGGTCTGAAACATAAAAGCACAAAAAAAAATAATCATTGAAGGTGTTTTGGTTGATTTATGACACATGGTGAAAAACTTCCCTGTAGTTTAGGTTAAGATAAGTTCTGCAAGGTTTTACCACACAATCAACTATTCAATAATTGAGATACACTCCACTAAAGGAAATGAGTGTATAAAAAGTGGCTGCAGATTGTAATAGCCAATCTGATCGTGCGCTTTTCGTATCTTTCTCAGACGCCATTTTGGAGCTTGTCAAATTTGATTGCCCATAGATTAAGAAATTGTTCCTCCTCCACTCCAAAAAACAGCAGAGTGCTATCTCATCTAATGGACTAGAACTCTTGGCTTAAGATAATAAATCACCTTATCTCTTAAGAGTCACTTCATGGCTCCCAAATCTGCCTCCCTCCTTTCGCGCCTATTTGTTTTGTCTCCTGGCAGGCTCATCTAAACTACTGTAATGCTGCCGTTACCTCTTATTATTGTTCTCACGTCTTTACGTTTGAAGTAATTCCACTGTTGTCCTCGTTCAGAGTCTATCTGGGTAAGAGCTCGGCTTTAGTACCAGGAATGTAATTGAAGTGGTGAAGGAATCTTTCGAAAAGTCAAGCAGGCTGGCTGTAATTGGGCGGGAGAAATAATGAAATAACGCTGGCGTGAAACAGCTGACACAGCCACGGGATGTCCCGCAGACGAACATTATTACAATTAATTTAACAATGATGTGTGTGCAGCATAAAGCTGGATTTGACTTGCTAACAAGCTACATGGTCTGGTTGTTGTTAATTGGGGTGTGTTTTTAAAACAATTCTTTGGGACTGATTGGTCCAAAACTTTTCTTTCTCTCCATGCATTTTGCCGTGAATCATTGACTCAGACGGATTGTACCCTACAGAACTTTGCATACGGATTTCCACCTTATTTCCTCAGGCTGCCTTAAAGTGTTCATCTTTTATCTTCACACGTTTTTATGTTTTCTGAGCCTTTTGACAAAATGGGCATTATGTTAGTTTAAATCCTGGGAGTAATAGACTGAATAATATTCACACCTGTAGCACCACCCTCCGCTGGCTCTCCGACAATCCACCCTCATCAATCATCCCCTTCACTGCCCCCTCCCCCCACAACACACCCAATTCAAACGAACAGATCTTCTCCTGTCTGCCCCTACACACCTGGCTCGTTCCAGGAGGATGAGTACATGGGCCGCATTAATTCTCTAGACTTCAAATAATTTTCCTTTAACTGTCTCCAGGGACATGAGGACTTTCAGTGGAGTGTTGCTTTGTTAGCTTTGTACTCCCCTGGTGGTGCATTTCCATTTGAATGAATGCGCCTCAGTCGCGGTTGTGTTCCGACGTCTCATCTTCAACCCCACGTTCATGTTTGCTTCGCGAGAGTTATGTAAGCATTCGCTCCACCTGCATTGGACACTTCCAGATTTAATGAGACAAGTGCAGTTTTAGTTTCACATGTCCAGAAATGCATGAACAAACAGTATAAGACGAGTTCAGAAAGTGTTGAAAGGTTTTCTGTTGAGCAGGGCGGTGAAATTAGTCTTGAGTTTTATGTCAGTTCATGTCTTTTGGGTCCAAACAATCGCAATCATTTGGAAATTATTATTACTATACTAGCCTAGTACCTAATACTAATAAGAATGATGCAATGTCAATGGAGGATTCCACAATAACAAGAACATTATTATAACTAGAGGCTGAACCTTGTGGCCAGAGGATGCTCAACATTTCTCTTTGGCTGAATGTCCAAAACATTTTGCTGCAGTTATTCCCTAGCTTATGCTCCTCTGTGGGTCATGTTTTATGTAAACTTTGAGCTACCCGACAGGACTTTTCATTTTTGTCTCCAGATACAATATTTTAAACCAGCCTGCTGCTACGCTCAAAGTATTTTACAGAGTTTGTATTTAAATACTTTCCTAAAATTTGACAACCTTAGTGGAATGATTTAATTGACGGAAGCATAGATTTTACCTTTCTGCATCTTTGTGGAGACGGAGGAAGAGAATTATGTTCTCGAAGGCTTTTATGTAACAGATTTTAAATGTCATTCTTTGTGGTTACCAGGAGACATATCTCACAGGCTTTAATTATTAAAGATCTTTGGACTGCTACAAAAACCATTTGAGTTTAAATTGGTTTTAATTCGATCTCAAAGCCTAACCGCTATAAAACCGGTATGAAGTTTTTAGGTAGCCGACCCCTATCTGAGCACTCCTTTGTATTTCTTTCTCCCATCAGGAGTTGTGATCTGTGAAGTTAAATGAAAATGCACTCTACCTACTCTTTTTACTCTTCTACTCTTATTTTTTTTTTTTATATAGTTTGACAATCTGAGAATGATTTCGCAGATTTTAATCATATTTTTGGACTCCATAGTTGCAAAAATCTCTTTTCTCATATCACAGTAGCACTCCTGCAGGAGGAGACTAGGTCAGATAGAAACACAAACAAAAAAACAGCCTTGAAAATAAAATGTTCTGGGAAATTCTGTTTCTCACACAAACACACACAAAAAAGAAACTCCCAGTAACCACTAGTCAAAGCACTCCTGAAAAGTTTTCAAAATCTTCAGAAAGAACTGTAACGGACAGACTGCATTGTTGCTGCAGAGTCCTGTCTGTGACATTCGACCTGCTATGTTCAGGCCTTAGACCAAAAGCAGAATGAGTGAGAGACCTGAGCAAACCGAAAAAGGTAGGGCTTTTATTCTCAGACGGTTGAACCGAAGAGCTAAATTTATGAAGCAGAAGTAACACTTCTGCGATTTTATTTTTTCCCTTAATTAGCTGCACACCACAAGAAAAGCCATTATCAACCAAACTACTGGAGCTTTCTTAGAACACAGAGGAAATGAGCGTCCGCTATAGCAAAATCTTTCCTGCAATGATTGTCAACAGAAACGAGATGAACTGTCATAAAAAAACAGTCAGTATAGCACATAATCACAGTGACTTAGAATGTGACACTGATATGTTTATAGGTTCATATATTACTCACTAAAAGCTTCGTAAACACCTAAATTAGACCTTTCACACATGCTTAGTGACCTACTACAGTACCCTTTTGTGGCTAAGTGTAAGAATCTGGAATGTTAATAAGTGTATCTTAAATATGAATGGTCTTGTTTTAATAGTTCAGCAATTCATAAAATATTTTCACGTTAAACCCAGTGTAGTTACCTTTCAAATAGTCATTATTATGTGAGAGTGAGGCTTTATTCAACAGAATGATCGCATGTTTGAAACCTTGATGCGTGTAGCTCCAAGGCATGCTGCTTAAGCACTCTTTATTGAAAACAGTGGTAGAAACAAACACATTATTTTTCTCTAAGTGGATGTCTATTGTGGTGTCGCACCCTCAATTTGTTGCTTTTGTTCTGGGGTTTTTTTGTGTGTGTGTGTGTGATGTTCTGCTTCCTGGTTCAATGGATGTGCAGCTTTCATGAGTTGTTTTTGCAACCTGACCAGAGGTGTTTGGGAGGGTTGTTGGACTGCTAGGGCTGACTTGTGTCACCACCGATTTTTAGATTACAAGAAGCTGTGTGCACCTGCAAGGTGTCAGTGTTGCTCCAAGGGGTGCCAGCCCAGCTGCCATTTACTGGTGTTGGAGGGCGGCATTTGTGATCTTTACGAAGGGTTGAATTTCTCTTTGTTTTGTTGGGATTTTATGGCGATAGTCTGAGTGGGGGTGGGATCCTCTGACTGCGGTCAGTGAGTGGGTTTGCATTGCGTGACAGACATGGACCTGGGGGGTGGATGGGTCCAACCAATGCAGCTTTCACATGCCCTTACTTTTGTACAGCTGAACCCAAAATGACTTGCATTGTTGTCAGATATTGACATTTTCATTGACCTGAAAGGTTGTTACTTATAGAAAATTAAACAAGCATTTATCAAAAGATTTAAAAAAATCTAAAAAGAGTATTTAATTAAAAAAATAAAAAATTCAAGAATCAATTTGATATTACAGCAATAAACCTTTTTATTATTTTGCTTTATCCAACTGATATTTTTATCATTCATCTTTGGTGATGAGTCTTTCAATTTAATGGTCTTCTTGCCATTAGACAAATATTTACTTCCCTTCACATATTTTATTGAAGATTCAAGATAGGACCCTGACTCAACCACTGCAAAATCTTTATATTAAAGCAATCAGAGGAAGCTGTGCCTTATTACGGTGTGTGCTATTGTTTCTTTTTTATTTAAAAGTGTAAATTTTACAACAGTGGGAATATTCTATTACCCTGCTTGTTGTTGAGCTAATCTACCCAAACACTGTAAACAAAACAGAAATAATAATAATAAAAATACCTCCATTGTAAAGGACAGAACAGACTGCAATTTCAATAATGAAGAAAATATATTCTTTCCATATTTAAGTCACTCTGCTGTTCTGTCATAATGGCTACTGAGACGGATGCATTCAGAGTAAATCTTAAATCATCTATGACCAAACTTTGCCTTATCTATACAAATGCACCCACCCTACCAACCCCCTATCAACCTTGCCTGGAGCAGTGATAGGATGAAAAATGGATAGAGCCTCTCAAAGGAAGCAGGGGGGTAGGCATCTGTGAGCTGCATTCAAGGACAACAGTGTTATCCATTTTGGAACAGTATGAAACAAACCAGTGTTTTCGGTTGGGTTTGGGAATGCCGGCTCCTGGATGAACTGTGGATGCTACTGTTGTCCTGCCAAGCCAACTGTGATGTTGCAGATTAGATGTGAATCATTGACTCCTTGTTTGAATCAGTGCGCCTCTTTTCATTCAGAGTGAGAGTTAATGAGCAAATATGACCACTTGATTGTTTCTTATCTGTGTTGTGTTAAATTGCCAGAGTGACAGGAACTGCAGTCTCTAGTGTTTATAAAAGCTCTGTTTAATGGCAGTTTAGCCCTAAGGTGTTTTGGGATATTCATTAATATCACTTCTGATCTTCTTCCTTCTTTAACCCCTTACCCTCTTCTCTGCCCCTTTGTGCTCCTGTCTTTCATACTTAAAATTTCTTGCTATTTATATATCTGCTGCTAAAATGTTTCTACGACTCTTTTTCATCTTTTACAGAATCGGTTTCACCTCCAAATGTCGGCCCGCGTGCCTCCATCAACCCTTGGCAGCTTGCTGCTGGCGGTCCTGCAGAGTGGCGATGGGGACAGGGACAGAGGGAGCCGAGGAGAAGGCAGATGGGGAGGAGCAGCTGTGATCTGCCCCGGATGGGATGAAGGCAGCGACGGCTTGCTGACTCACCTGCAGAGGCACAGCGGTCCTGCTTGGCATTTGTGGGATATTATCAACCTGACGCTCATCACCGGCGGCAAAGAGAGGAGGGGGGAGGCCAGCGAGGAGAGGAGGGAGGACCAAATGGAAGAAGAGGCTTTGAACATCATCTCTTCCAGTTTCCTGCGCTCACCCTCGCCGATCTCCTCCGTGCTACTCATGGGATCTGACCCGGAGTGTCTCTCATCTGTCCTGCGAGCCGCTCAGCGTCTTGCCCCGTCACTTCCAGCGCTGCAGTGGATCATGGGATATCCTTTGTCCCCTGATTCACTGCACACTCTGGGAGGACCCCTTGGACTGCTGGCCTATGGGGAGGTGGGACGCAAGCCAATAAGCTTCTACATACGGGATGCCCTGCAACTGGTTGGTCGAGCGGTCACTACGGCCACCATGGTGAAGCCGGAGTTAGCGCTGGTTCAGAACTTGGTAAACTGTTACGACAAACCAAACAGGCATGAACTACCATCTTCTGGACAGTATCTTTCCAGGTATGAACATATGAGCATGTGCACACAGTTATACATGTTGCACTTATTAACCCTTGGATTTTTTTCAGTTTGTCACAGTAAGACTATAAACCTAAATGAAAACTGTTATCTTATGGGATAGACCAACATAAAGTCTCCAGTAGTTGTTGCACGATTTTTAAGGTTTTGTACAAATGAAAATCTGACAAGTGTGGTGTGCATTTAGCCCCATGGGTCAATACAGTCTTTCACAACGTGCTGCAGCTGTGCTAATGGTGGAAAAACAACTTAGTGTTCATCCACCGTCATTGGTGGTTATGCTAACTAGCCTGCACATTCACTGTAGGCTCTGTTGTGGGGAAGAAGCTGTAGTGTGACATAAAGCAATAGGAGGATGTGAGCAGCACATACAACCTGATTAACAGCACCAAGACCCTCCTGATGACTCTCATTGGTTGTTTCTGACCGAATGGTATATTTCTGCTGGCAGAAGGACCACAAGAAGAGGCAAAGGAGATCAATTTTTTTCACATATTACTTGTCTCATATTATTCTGTCATGACATGGTGACAGTTTTAACAATTACATATTTTAAAAAACATATTTCCTATAAAAGTTACTTACTGCAGCTTTAAGGGGTTTTAAAGGAAAGAGGTCTAAATGTAATCCACTGTTTTTTATAGTGCATTTGGCATTTTTAATTTAATAAAAGGTAGATATTTTGTATTGTTATTCACCACACTCAAACAATTTGCATAAATAGCATGACTGACTGTTGATACTGCTGTGATAAGTGGCACCTACATGGACAGATAAATACTAAAAGTCAGTATTTTAGGTTTAAAGCAACATTAATATTGGTAAACCTGGTGGCAATTTTGTCTTTATAATAATGACTTTTCTTTTTTTCTTTTTGTTGAAACTAAAACATTCATACACCCAAAAACATAGCCCTTCCCAGCCTAATGCTCAATTATTTTTCTAATACATTAATAATCTCCTCTGGTAAAGCAGAAAGTTTTTTATTTTGTTTAGTTTTTTTTAAGAAAATTGGTTTTATGTTCTCTTCTAAGTTCTTCTGCTAAAGACTAATTTCTGCCTCCTGCCATCATCTGCACTTTGTATTCTTACATAAGAAAACCTCAGCTAGGCGGAAGATGCATAGGGTTGTCCAGCCATTAAATATCTTCCCTCAGATGATGTAGGACTAGCAGAAGTTCTTGTCATGCCTTATTTCATCCCTTAAAAAACACTTTCTAACTCTTACAACCAGCCTCTGGGCAAGCCCCCGTTTCTGCTGTGAAATTATTACTACTGGGAGCCTAAAATTACGAGACGTAGTCCCACAAGTGAGCAGTTACACAATCACCTTACAACACATTGATCACGCTGACAAACTACAATTAATTTCAGCTGGTCCCACAACTAGGTGTCTGTGAGCTCATTAGTTTTCTGAGTGACATTTTGGCTTTTTTGTAGTAAATTCTCCGCTCATGGCTCTTCACGCTCTGGCTGTTGCCCTTGTCTGTCCTCTGCACAATAGGGGCTCTAATTTCTTAACTCTCATGCCAGAGGTGGGGAGGAGGTCTGTGACATATAGATTCACAGACTGACACAAAAGGGTCCGTGCTGTTACCATCACCCCAATCCCTGCAGCTTTAAAAAGCTCCTCCGACAGCTTTCAAAGATCTGCCAAGGTGCTCTCTGTGATATAAAGAGAGCACCTTTATACACGGAGAGCAAAAAAAAATGACTTATTAAATAATAATGTTTTCACTTGAAGAAGAAAAATGTAATCCTCACATATGGACACACACACACTTGCAGACTTCAGAAATCCAGTTAAGCCCCATGTAGCTGATACAGTTTGTAGAGCTGAACTCTTCTTCTGTAAATTCCCGCCAAACTGAAACACTTTTGTCCCGTCAGTTGACACGGATATTTCTCGAATGGCACAATGGATAAAACAGCAAGTACCCAGCGTCTTGTGGTCATGAGGTGTTGAAGAGAAAAGGATTTGCAGAAGGAGCTGGGCCTGCAGCAGATACTGAGCACGCATGTGGCCTCCCGGCAGAGAATAATCATCCACAACACCAGCATTGTTACTAGCTGGATTCTCACTCTGCAGTTTAGACGAGTACCAGGGTACAAAAACTATTGACCACTAAGGTCCAAAGGCTAAAAACATAGATGCATCAAACTGAGAAGGAACACAATGATTTTTTTTTGTGTGTGTCAAAACATCATGCGGTTTTGGGAAAATCTTTAGCCTAGCTCTGCTTTAGCAAAGCTAATGCTCATATTTTGAAGCTTATTAATGTTATTGATTGCAATATCACAATCAACATATAAGAGGATGGACAACTAAAGTTCTGCAATTTGTATATATACGTCTGCTTCGACACATCTGAGTCAAAAGTAAAGGTCATTATCAAGATTCTGGAGAACTCGACTGCATATTAAGGAGGTAATTCAGCCATTTAATTGAGGTGTGTTAAACCAGGGACTCAACTAAAAGTTGCAGGAAACCGTCCCTAAAGGACTGGAGTTGCCTATCCCTGGTGTAGATCATGGGTGTCCAACGCCCTGACAATTTCAGATGCATCTCTGCTCCAACACATCTGATTTAAAAGCTCCAATTCCCTCATCAGCATGTCAATAATCTGCCGAGCCCTGGTAATGAACCATCATTTGTAGTCAACAGTCCATCTTTCCAACTTTGGAATTTATTTGCTATCAACTGTTTGCTATGAAAGGATAGCAATTAAAACAAGACCACAGTGCAAAAATCCAATTTAACAGATTTCTGCAGTGTTTAGTTTGAGAAGTTGTGTTTTCTAATCGATCCGATGTTTGTAGCACTCGCCCTCCTAATGTCCAATCTGAGGATTAATCTTTAAACTGTTGTTTAAAAGACTAGATTTTACTTTGTAGTCATATTCCCCGAATGAAAGAGTTCTTGTCAAATCTCAATTCCAACACATTTCAGTTATCTTTGCAGGGTAGCAATGATTGTTGCCACAGTAAATATTAGACTTGCTAAACCTAAGTGTGCTGTGAACAGATTAGATTTATTACATACTGAAAGCAGTGTTGACAAGTGCTGCCTCATTTGTAGTCTTGTTGCTCTTTAAAGAGTAACTCAGTAATGGTTTACAGTCACCTCAAACTTTATCAGGACACCAGGAGAAGTTACAGTCCTTCTGTAGACGGTCAATTTGGACAGTCTCTGGACTTTCCGATTGGGCTGTTCGTGATGGTACTGCTTGCAATATAGTGCAAGTGACCTTTATTCTGGCATGAAAGAGACTGATAAAAGGGGTCGTATTATCACACCATGTGAAACCGTGAAGTTACACTCAGTACTTTCCCTCCATGCAGCCTGATTCTTATCCCTCTCATCCAACAGCCAGACATTGCATTGCTCGGAAGAATGCTAACAAAGCTGAAGGAAGTGAGAGACTTCCACATGGAAGAGGCAATTAACAGTTCAATGCCCCAAGGGATGGAGTGAGAAAGGCAGGGTGGGAGAGAGAGGATGTCTGGAGATATGAGCAGGCGAGTGAGGCGCGAAGGAAGAAAGTGAGGAAAAGCAAAATGTGATAGTTTAAAATACAAAACTTTGGAGCAACAAAGATAAAGCCAAAGTATTGATGTTCCTATTGTTTTTTTCTCAGAATCTCCAAACTTGAAAGATCCCAAAAATACATTAGAGAAAAACAAGAACTTGGTCAAAGGCAAACCGATAGATCAAAGACAGAGGAAGCAGGAAGCAGCAAAAGGTAAAAATCGGAATAAAGTCAAAGAATAGCTTGTGAGGAAAAGGATGTGGGGGAGGAGTAAAGGGAGGAAAACAGATAGAGGACTATTGTTATCAGAGTGAGATCTGCCAGTCAGTTCCATCTCACTCGACACAGCTGCCGCACTGATTCCATCTCCACAGCGGAGATTAAAACTGTCTAAACAAGCAAGTCTTGTATCATCTCAAACACTCAAAAAAAGACAGAGGGAGTAAACTTCCCTCCAAACTAAAGAAGATGGAGTGATAAGAGGCAAGGCACATGCCTGCGACTCTCTTATAGAGTCATCACTTACCGTCCGCTTTGCTGACATTCAGGCTGGCCGGGTAAACCGGGACCAGGTGTTAGTGAGAGAAAGCCATCCCTCTCTGACACTGCGAGCAGACTCATCAAGCTGCTGTGACGTCCGCCATCATTCTTTAAATTCTGCTTTGGGCCTTGTTTGACAATACAACATGCTGAAAACAACAACAACAAAAAGTGGCATCGCTTAAAACTGTTTCATTTGCAACACCTCAACTCTTTCTGCCCAGTTCTATCCAAACTTGTCACTACGTGTGAGAAAGTGGCTTTGTAGTGTCCTGCACTGCAAAGCACAGATAGGAGATGTAAAGTAAAGCTTACTCTGTGGTTAATTAATTTATTTATTTCTATTTTTGGCCAGCAGAACCCATTAGAGTATGAGTCTAGAGTGGGTTGGCTTGATGAATCTGCTGTCTGTTCGATATGATGATTCAGCTGCGCCATTACCATGAGCGATTTCGTCTTAAGGCAAGGCTAGCTCTTCCACTTTATGGTCAAAGAGATAGAAAGGGCTGCTGATGACAAAACACAAGTTAATGTGGAATGAGACTCGGGCATCTTTAATCAGGTTCATCAGATATATGGGGATGCTGACGTAAATTCTAATGTAACGTGGGGCAATGAACAAATTCACAAGCAGAAACACACACAAGCTCTTAAAATTTGGCTTGGAAAAGAGATTAATGACCCACATGATCAGTTTAGTCTAGTCATTGTCCTTTGCACACACTGAATTTATGAGCCACAACTCAAACACCCTTTTCCCATTAGCAGAAGTAAAGCTTACCATTTCAAGTCTTGACCATGGCATTCCTGGCACAGTTCAGTGCACAAAATGCAATGAACCTTACTTACTTTTAACATTTGCGTAACTGTTTCTGCGATTTGCAACCTCCTTCCAGTTTCCAACTAATCAAGATGAAATGGGCCCTGAATCCCTCTTCAAGAAGTAACATGACAGCATCGTCATGATCAAATGCTAAGACATGAACAAACAATCCCTGTGTGGTTTAAGAGAGGCCAGGGAAGATATATGTATGAATGGGGATTTCTCTTCCTAATATATTCCACAGTAAAGACCTGTGCAGGGCCACCAGACGAGTGAGATGAATAGCAATGACTGTTTGTATGGACTGGCAGATAGAAGGAGACCCTCATTGCACTGCATTAACTTTTAATTATGAGCGTCTGGGAGATTCAATTACCCATTTGAGACTAGACCTGCTAGAGCGCTACAACCAGGCTGTGCCCATCTGTGCAAGGTTAGAAAATTTAGCTTTTTTACAAAGTGTCCTGGTGGTTATTTCAGGCTACATATCTACAATTGTAAGCTGCAACATTCCTTTTGTTGTCTCTGTCTGATTGTTGTTTCCTTCACTTTGAGGTTTCTGTCCAACATCTCTTTCACTGGCTCTACGGGACTGATCCAAGTGGACGCTGATGTTTCTCGAGTCCTTTCCTCCCAACTGTTCCACGTATGGAGTCTTAAAAGAGGTGCGCTGGGTCAGCCAGCGTGGGTTACTGTCGGACAGTGGACCCGTGGTCGACTAGAACTTGAGGGAGGCATTTTGGGACTGGTGGGAGGGCTCGGCAACAGCCAGGGACAAGGCCTTGGAGCTGGTGTCAGAGGAGGGGATGGTCAAGGGGATGGCTATTTTGGAGGACGCTGGAGACCAGGACTTTCCGTCGAGGGACACCGCCTCCGTGTGGTGACGTTGGTTGAACATCCATTTGTCTTCACACGGGAGGTCGATGAGGATGGGTTGTGTCCAGCAGGTCAACTCTGTCTGGATCCTAAAACCAATCGGACTGATATAATCAATGGCCTCTTCAACCAGCTTCACAACCCCAACTCTACAGTGATAGACTGGGAAGGAATTGGTGGGTTTGTTTTGGCAATTACTGACAAAATACTTGCATTGTGTGTTGCACATTTCCAATGAAGAAAATAGTAATACAATAAGTCATAAACTAACCCAATAGAAGGATTTTTAATTACTCAGAACTCCAATTTAATGCATTAATGTGTTTGTTTTTGCTTTAATGTTAGTACTATGCACTAACCCAAAATAACTTCAGATAGTAGTATATTACTTTAGTATCGAGCTCATTTTGTTAACAGTCAGTATAGTTCAAAAGCATATCAGACTTGGTGTCAAGGGCTGAGCTCTACAGTCACATTACACTTTCATGAATGAAGTACATGAAAAACATTAAATCAATATTAGATGAAATCTACTCTATTAAAGATAAATCTAGCGTGTTTTCTGACGCAAACAGATATTTGGCAACAAGAAAGCTCAAGGTTTTCAAATTGACCTTTCTTGCACTTTTTTGTAACTTGAATCAAAAAACTGCAAATAGAAGATAGATAGGTTAATAAGCTAAAGCAGTAAGTCATGATCATGTGTTATAAAAAATTCAATAATTCCAAATCCAAAAATACAATAATATGTATAAAGATGCTCAGTGCAAGCCTTTTATTTTTCTGGTAATAAAAAGTCACCACAGTCTTTGTAGGGGCAGTGTAGTCATTTTGTTGAAGGCTCCTTCGTGGCCTTCCTGTTACCAAGTGGTTCATTCCCTGCATTTGGGCCAATAAACTTCCTCACTGGTAATGATCCAAAAATATCAACTTTAACACTCCCATATCTGACAAAATTTCTAATTGTTGAAGTTAGTTTCCAAAACCAAAATAATCTACATAACTATTAACTTCAGCTACAGATGTCATACAAGGATGAACCAGTTAATACAACTTTTCCAACATTTTGCTCCCTTTAGAGCCAAAGATGCCAAATGACATGTTTCTGTAAAAGTCCTGAAGGGGGGAATAATTGAAAAAAAATGAGCCACAGACATGTTCTTTTCTTTGCTCCAGCATGACTGAGTCATTCTTACTTATGTACATACACAACAATGATTCCAAAATTGAAACAACAGTATGGTTCTCTTATAAACCAATGTAGTGCACAAATATGTGAGTAACAAACATTTTGAACAGACAAACTCTCATGTGCAAAAACTGTCTACAACTATAATACACAGTATACTGCTACATTCACTCATGGTTTAGCATAGTCTGCTGTGAGCTACCGGCGAACTGTGGCTAAACTTTATCCTTTCCTGCTAAAACAACATGAATATAGTCAGTAACAAAACATATTCACAAGCTCTTTAGCAGTTTGTAAGCCCACTTACATCAGTAGTGTTAAGCTTATGTGTAGACCCACACTTAAAATGGAGAATCGAAGAAATGAGCCACGAACATGTTCTTTCCTCAGCTCCAGCTTGTATTGACTGAGAAGGAGGAAGTTCCCTGTTTACTATTGCTCACTAGCACTAGACCCTCCCTGCTGGATGCATTTAGTTGTTACATTTACTGGATCAAATTAGACATTATTTAACCCAAAATGCTGGCAAAACATTGTAAATGTAAACAATAACATGCAAGAAGTCTGTAATGCATGCAGATATGATCAGAAAGAGTAAATGTTTCTCGGACTTATAATGAACACATGCCAATTCATCACATTTCCACATGATTGTCTTTGGGTTTTGGACTTATGGGGAAATCTGGACCTAACTTGAAGGAGTTGGCAGACAGCCACATTTAATTAACTGAGATTGTAAAAAAAATGCTTTGCCAAAGAAATCAAAATGGCAAAAAGTATATTATACATTGCCAGCTGTCTGATTTTTATACATATTTTAAGGGTTTATTATTTTGAAAAGTTTTTTAGCCTTAATTTTAATAAATGTAGCCTGGGCCAGCGTGCCAGGTTCATTAAAATGTCCAAGTTGATTTTTTTTTTTTTTTCTTTGGTGATCCATCAGCAATTTTCTTAAATCACTGTTGCATAGAGATTCCCAGTGGTGCAACCACTGCACTTACAAAGCATGCATATGAATGTCCAAATGGTTTGACATCACTATCACTCCTTTGTTTCCTCTTAGATTTGCCAGGGGATCTGAGGAAATGCTGCTATGGGTACTGCATTGACTTGTTGGAGAAACTGGCAGAGGATATGGGATTTACCTTTGACCTTTACATTGTGGGAGATGGAAAGTACGGCGCGTTGAGCGGGACGGGACGCTGGACTGGCCTTGTGGGGGACCTCTTGAATGGAACAGCTGACATGGCCGTCACCTCTTTCTCCATCAACTCTGCCAGGAGCAGAGTGATAGATTTCACTTCTCCCTTTTACTCCACCAGTCTGGGAATTCTGGTATCCTTGCTTAGCATTATTTTGTTAATTTTAAGTTTGTAGTCAACATCCTGTTGGCCGCAATTATTGGCACCCCTAGTGAAGATATGTTTAAAGCCTTAAAATAAATTAACATTTTATGACAGTAGAATAATCTCACGCTGAGATCTTTAGAAATTGCATTAATTCATGTAACATCTCATGCTATTAAATGGGTTTTTTTGCTACGCTAAATCACTGGAGCCACAGGTATTGGCATCCCTATCGTCAAAGGTTTGTTCAACAACACTTTAGACACTTTAAGACAACACTTACTGTTCTTTTATATTTCTTATCTCTTTTACAAGGTTAGACCATCAATAAATCTGGATCTAGTCTATGTAGGTCCAGAGTTCTGGGACTAACTCACATTTTTGATGGATTTAAGTCCAGAGACCTTGATAGCCATAGGACAACATAGATATTTGTGTCTAAACCGTTTCTATGATGCTTTGGTATAGTTCAGAATATTTTCCTCTTGAAAGTGCCAATGACATCCCACTTTCCTGATGGAGGGCACCAGGTTTCATCAGGTATTCCTGTTTGCAGAGTGAAGTTGCACAGCGAGTTTTTGTGTTTGTCTTCTTCACTAATATTGAAGAGGACAAACATGGCAGAAGAATTATAACACTGTGAGGCATCACCTGTATTGTACTTCTTATCACCATGTGCACACCACATCCAGCATTGCATATCTTTGGCTGCTCTTTTTGTCTGTCTTCTAAATTGCCTCCATAACTGAACAAATTAAACATTTACTCTTACAAATGCGTTCATACTGTTTAATATATCAATTATTTCAAAAGGTTTCATGATGCCATACACCCCGAAAAGATTATTTCACCCTTTGCAAGAGAATCATGAATACAGCATCACAGATCCATCACTGTACTCAACAGTAGTCTCAGCTAACCAAATGTCACCAATTAAAGCCTTGGTGAAGTTTGGCTAACTCCACCTGTTTACATTTGTGGTGGTATTGCAAGGTAGACATGCAATCAACTAATCAGTCAAGTTTATTTCAGCAACATGGCAGTTCTAAGCGCTGTACACTGTGAAAACATAAAGACGTCATAGACGCATCGCATGTGAAAACCAACAACAGACATCGCATTTTGTCAAGTGTCATTTGTTAAAATCATTGATTCATATCAAATCTGTACCGATGATGCTTTAGAAATGTTCCATTTCAAAAGCAACTCTAAACAGGTGGGTTTTCAGTCTTGATTTAAAGAAACTCTGCGTTTCCGCTGATTTGTAGTTTTCTGGAAGTTTATTCCAGATTGAAGCTGAACGCTCCTTCTCTTTGTTTGGGTTCTGGATCTGAGGATACGGAGCAGACCATGACCAGAAGACCCAATAGGTCTGGAAGCTCGATACATGCAATTGGCACATGGAATGCATCTAATGGTTCTTATGACAACTCCAAGATATCCCTCTTCTCTACCAATGTTTAACAGTAAGATTTTGAGGTTTTTTGCAACATTTAACTGGCATCCTGTGTGGTGGCAAAGTAAAAATAAGTCTGCCTCCAGCCTGGTAACCAAAAGGAAATGCCGTCTCATCAACAAAGAGTTCAACATTAAACATGTTTAAATGCATTCATTTTCTTGATATTTCTTTATTGGTAGAAATATCAATAAAGGTGCCACCATGGATTTGCTGAAGACATTTCATTTTCATCATAGGATATTTTCCCCAATATGTGAGATTATGCTGCTGCAGTAAAATATCCATTTATTTGAAGGCTTAATATACATGTTGCCAACGGTGCCAATTTGCTCATGGTTGTATGAGGCAAGGCAAAAAAAAATCTAGACTGTAAGTTCCTAATAAAACTTTCAAAATCTTTTCTCTGCGACTGTTTCAGTAAAACCTAACACTATGTAACCTCTTAATTCTTCTGTATATTTCAGTCTTAATCCTGGTCTTCTGGCTAGAGACAGATCATAGTTTTTTGGCAATAATTAGCTTGTGGAGCTTTGTGGAGGACATGTTAATTATAAAAGTTCAAAACAAGAGTTAGCTTAAGAAACGTCACATAAAAATATAAGAACTTAATTAAGGAAAAAGTAAATTCTTTCCTTAAAAATGCATGCAGAATAAGCAATTAATTTAGTCTGCTTCAAAGAAATTAGAATTGTGTTGACTGTGATTATTTTCTGGAAATAAAGAGTAAGATATACAGTGACAGTTCTGGATTTAGCACCACAAGATGAAATGTTTTGAGTCAATCTTAAGTTTCCTTTTTTTCTTTTTTATGTCATTCAGGTTCGTAGCCGGGACACGGCAGCGCCCATCGGAGCCTTCATGTGGCCGCTCCACTGGTCCATGTGGGTCGGCATTTTTGTTACGTTGCACCTCACAGCACTCTTCCTCACCTTGTATGAGTGGAACAGCCCGTTTGGCATGACCCCCCATGGCAGAAACAGGCTGCGTGTGTTCTCCTACTCGTCTGCCCTCAATCTCTGTTACGCAATACTCTTCGGACGCACCGTCGCCACCAAGGTAAAGAAGCTCTCCCTCTCTGTGGCGAGCAGGCGTCATGAGTGGTGCGTCTGAAAGTAGATATTAGCCCAAACAAGTTGGGGAGAGAATGAGAATCAAAACAGTTAGGGGTAAGTCAGGGGAAAAGGCTTGGGGAAGATGATAGAGACGACCATAACAGAGGAAAGATTAATAGGAGCATGGTTAAGAGGGTAGGCAGTGATGAAGTAGAGAGATACAGAGAGGGTAATGTACGTACAGGGAGAGAAAGGGGAAAGGATAAGTGCGCCGACATATACAAAGGAGAGTATTTTGGAGAGAACGATTGGGATGAAAGTGGTAAAAGATTTAACAGTTAGAGGTTAACTCCCGAAAGTAGTCAGACACAAAGTTAAAAACAAGAAAGCAGGGGGAGGGAGGCTGCAAAGGTGATAGAAAAGGAGGTAATCGGCAAGCTGACAGAAAAATTCTCAGGCAGAGTTCAAAGTGTAATTGTTAATGTGAGAGATGAAATTGTTTGAGTGTGCTGTAGAAAAGGGTGATGTACACCGGGGCAAACAACAACTGAACAAATCAATGCTTCTCTCAGTATATATAGTTATAATGTGCCCACTGGCAGGAAATTCAAGTCAGATATCCGTATAAACTCAAGTAATCCGCACATACAAAGAAATCAAAACAAGCTAGTTCGTAAATTATATACATAAAAAATGGAATGACACAAAAAAACAAGTACTTAACATGGTTACAGAAATGCACTTAATACAAAGTAGAAAAGCTTTTTTCTGGTACACAAACCAACATTAAATCTTGAAGGTTCTGGAGGTTTCTCTCCTATGCAATTACATGCTTAGATATTTCCACAGATTTTCAGTTTGACTCAAGCTGGATGCTTGACTAGGCAATTGTAGCAGCTTGAGTTTCTTTCTTGGGCTGATTATTGGCTCACTAAAAAAAAATGTCATCCACCCTCATTATATCTTCTTATCAGGAATGTTTCAGTAAGTATTTTCTCATTTTTTCTTTCTTTGATTATTTATGGGAAATACCCCAACCCCCTCAAGGTTTCTATCTCCAAGCTTCACTGTTGGCGCAGTATATTGGAGTAATGAGACGTGCCATTCCTTTCACAATTATAAAGTTTGCGGTGACGTTCACAAAGTCAAATTTCATTCTCCTCTGACCAAACAATATCCTTCTCGTATTTTTTTGGCTTTTCCAAATATTCAGCACTAAACTTTAAATAAACTCCAGAATGCTTTTTCTTCAGAAGTGGAGTCTTGTGCTGTGAGTATTTATAGTGTTCACCACAGTTGCGTTCATCATCGATTCCATGGAAATGTTTGGATTCCAAGTCTCGCTGTAGTGCTCCGCCAGTTGCGGTTACAACCACCTGACCCAAGACAAAGTCAAGACCAACTCATTAAAAACCAGAACCAAAAAAAGACAGTAAATAACTGCTCTCCAGGCTAACTGGTTGCACTTATATGGTTGATTTTTATAGCTAGGTGCTCTGCCATGATATTTGGGTGAATCTAAACTTTTATGTCAGCAAACTTTTAAGTCTATGCCATGTTTCAACTAAATCTAACCTGCTGTAACAACCACACAAGTATGCAGGGCACAAACCTTAACAAATTTGCCATTAGCTGCAGGCAGAGTGGGTGGACGCAGATGACCAACCCACTTAGAAGCCTTGCTTTCTGCATATTGCACAGACAGATGGGACACCCATATATTTGTGCATCCTTGAAACATAGGGACATTGTTTGCATTGCTGGCATTTTTAAATAAATAAATTTAAAAAAATATAGATTTTTTGCATTTGAATCCTGACGGCAGATTAACAGAGTTTCATTAAAAAAGATGTTCCAGCAGTGGTCTAGACTGGCTTTGCGGTTCATGCCCAGCATGTCCAGAATGTAAAAAAAGACCAAGTAAAAATTCAGCTGAGATGAGACATGACTTTGAAAATGTGATCTCAAGATGAGTCTTGATATGCTTCTTGTGCTGTAAACACAAGTAAAGCGAAACCTCGTCATATACCATCAATAGAGACTAAAACAATAACATTAGTCGATACTTACAGGTGGTAAAATTCATTTGTAATTCCTGACTAAATTTAGAATACAAAGAAATGCGACTGCTTCTTGCCCGTAAATAAACATGCAGCGGCTGGTGAAACAATCTAGTTTCCTGCACCTTATTTTCATGTTATTTATTTGACATAAACATGTAAAGATATTAAATGCGCCTTTGCAATAACGCCGTTCTTCTGGGACGTGTCAGATTTGACAGATTGTGTCACACCCACAGTCACATTGGCGCGCACGTCCAACCACAAAGCGGATGAATGATGACTCCATCCTCCGTGCATTCTTTGTTTTCCATGCAGCGACGCAGCCATCCAAAAATCCATCATTATGAAAACCTGCGCTTGTGCTGTTGAAATTTTCAAGCAGCAGCAAGTGTCATTTCCTAAAAGTCGCGCCTGTCCCCCTTGTTGAGTTTGCAGCTAATTATGAAGTATTTTAAATGCATAATAATATGCTGTCCCTAAAGGAAGCTGCTCATAATAACCAAAGTCAAAGAGTTTGAAGGACTTTCCCATAACCGAACGTGACGCTGGTGAAGGCCACAAGCCAAAGCAAGTTGGTCTGCTGTTGCTCGAGTCGTCACCTCAAAGCGTTACTCTAAGGTCACACGTTCGATCTTTACAGCAGCTAATGTGTCAGTTAACAGTTGTGTTCATTAGCAGTCTCAGGACCCGTTAAAATGTCCTTCAGTAGCTCCGTGAAACCCTTGGTGTCGAGCCAAACTGTGACGTTTTCTACATGACCTGCCTGTCAAGGAGGGAGGGCAAGTGAATCGATCGCTAACTGTGATTGTAAAGTTCAGCTTTGATATTTGGTTTAATCCTTTCAGACATCCATTTGCTATCCCCAATTTGTTTTGGAGTGGGTTATGAGGGGCTGGAGCCCAGCCCAGCGAGAAGCAGAATATACCTGGAGTATTATTCCATTGTATTCTAGTGCTAAAACAAACAGACAAGCATCAGTGCTTATAGTGAAATTGTAAACAAAGTAGGCAGATTGTTTCGAAATAACTTTTTGTGGTTTATGTAATCAAAGGCCTTTGAGGCATCAATACAGTAAAAAAAAAAATGGTGATGTTGAAAAGATCTGAAATTTATTTCAAAGCAAAAATGCATATGTCTGTCCCATGTTTATGCTTGAAGTCAAACTGGTTGTCAGAGGTCAAACTAGCCTTCTCTAGTACTTCAGACACGGTGCTGGACGGCACTATAGTCATACACTGCAAAACGTAGCAGTCTCATTTAGTTAAATCCACTAACTACATTTCTTTAACACAAAGCTGAAACAATTTTTAGATTTTAAACTCGTCAATATGAGCTTATGAACATGTTCCCTTCTTATACTGTGTGCACTCAAAGTGATGTCTTTAATATTTTTTAAGTATTTCTTGAAATGTGTTTCTTTTTAAAGTTTAACAAACACTAAGGGAGTCATTTTGACCTGACTTTTTTTCTTCACCAGGCTGGTGACTTTTCCACTTTGACAGTTTATGATTTAAACTATTTTTTTTTTTTTTAGAAACTCCTCACAGCCTGCTGTCAGGGAATGTGGTTTATGACTCCAGTAAATAATATCAACCAGCAGGAGGTTGCGCACAGCTATTTTGCTTTAATCAGGAGTCACAATCTGTTACATTTCATAAGTGTCAATCAGAAAGACAATCAATGAAAATGGTTGTAATTTTTCATCTTTAGCAGATTGCATGCAATTAAAATCAACTTATATGGCATTTGAGAATTTTTATCATGACAAATCTTCATATTTCATCTAAATACGTGGCACAAAGTGGCATAGCAAATGGAAGTAGATGTAGATGAAATGTTAATGTGTGGTTATGAAATGGAAGTGAAATTATGGCTTCTTTGTAAAATATGGATTTCTTCAGTGGGGCTTGTTTTTTCTTTGTTAATTTTATAGCTCGTCTTCTAAAATATTGCATATTTAGCTCAGATGTTTTTTTATTTGTTTTGTTCAGCTCAGTTTTGTGTTTTATTGTCACTCGTGGGGAAAACATAGTGCACAGCATTAGTCACGGTAGTCATAATCCGTACATCGCCACAATACTACATTCAATAACAAAAATAAAAATCACAACACATTCTAAAATGTTAGAAAATGTGCCATGCTCTGTGAAAATTGATTAAGAGCTTCAATTTGTGTAAACTAGAGTTCTTTTTATGAGAATATTGTGTTTATTTATTAAAGACTTTGCATTAGAAAGGCTATCCTTTCTAATACAAGCAGCACATAAACGGGTTCACATCTGTTTAACGCTTTGATGGTAAAATCTGAGCAACCTTGCAAGAAAAAGAAAAAAACTGTTTACAATGTTGTGCCAACAAATCTTCTAATCCTGAAGCTCTTTTTCCCCCCTCTGCAAACACATTTAACTTGTGGAGACAAACAAGTATGTAGGCTAAGCTGTCAAACTGACTGAATTAGGTGTCTATTTTAAATCCTGCTTGATGAGCTTTTCATGCAACAATGCTGTATTATTTTTTTTAGTGCTCATCAGCTGAGAGTTTGCTCGGAAAATGCTGCTTCCAGGTCTTTATTTAAATATGTTTGTATTCAGTAAATTAGAACAAGTTTGACAAGATTTATATCTTACGCTCATTTAGAAAACACATTTTACATAAAACAGTGCTGAGTCGGCACTAAGACGCCACTTTTATTATTACATCTCCATTGTAGAGATGTAGGAGAGCATGTAAGCTTTCCTAAGGATGACTTCCCCCCCCCAAAATGTGCTAATTGGAAAATTATGCTCATAATGTGAAGTCTCACTTTATTCCCTTTTCAGTAAACCGACTAATTATGCTGAGTGTTCATCACCCTCTCCACGCTGTTGTGAAAGTGGGTTATAACCTTGTTTGTATAATTGATGTCCCATTAATCTCCAGCCTTTAAAACACTAGAAGTGATTTTTTTTTGTTTTTCTTTTAAGTGGATTTTAATTGGTTCAGTAATTAAATGATTGCACATTTCAGGTGGTGAATTCCCCTAAGCAGGTGATTTAATGGAAAGATATGTCCGATATGCTGCAACAAAAACGTTTGCAGTTTCTTCTCTCATTTTTGCTTTTACCGGTTCATTGGTTTCACAATTTGTGAATTTTAGGGGAGGAAAAACAGAGTTTGCATGAAGGTTTTATATTTTAAAAAGGGGGGGGCAAAATACCTTTTTATGACACAATGTTAATTCTCTGTTTCTTCTTGAGCTACGATAGTTCAATCTTTTAGATTTGTTCAATTATTCATTCATCATCCGTCATCTCACTGCAGACTCCTAAATGCTGGACGGGACGCTTCTTGATGAACCTCTGGGCTATTTTCTGCTTACTGGTGCTGTCCAGCTACACAGCCAACCTTGCTGCTGTTATGGTTGGAGAGAAAACCTTCGAGCAGGTTTCAGGAATTCACGACGAGAAGGTAAGGTGACGTGCAAGCTGGCTAATTTATAGCTGGAAGGTCTTTGACATACAACACACAGCTGTAGTGGTCTGGAAAGAGCAAAGCATATCCATATGCAGCCAAAATGTACAGTTAATTTGTTGCAATATATCAACATTCATTTTAAGTTCCAATCTGACTGAACTTCTGCAGTTTTGCAAAGAAGACTTAGCTAGACTGTTGGTGCCTAGATAAGCAAAGCTGTTAAAAAAATACAAGACAAAATGCTAGGAGCTGTAACTGCAATGGAAAGTCGTTCCTCAAGCACTGACTCAGGGGGGCAGACTACATTATGTTTAAAAGACATTTTCAGAGTTTTGGGGTAAAATATGTCCACCTTGCGCTACTTTGTTTTTGACAAAGAGACAATAGAAAAGGTGACAGTTGTAGACAAAAAGTGAAAAATGCTCAAGGGGGAAGGAGCAGAATAATTTGTCAAGCACTACTGCTTTTCGCATCCCTATTCCATTTTCGGGTGAGTTTGGAGTCGCCGTGAATTTCTCCTCAAGTTCCATCATTTTTCTCTTTTACTTCTCCATTACCGTCTCGGTGTTATCCTTCACCATCCTCTGCCTGTGTCGCTCCCCCAGCTGCACCATCCCTCTCTGGGCTTCCGTTTTGGGACGGTGAGGGAGAGCAGCGCCGAGGACTACATGAAGAAGAGTTTCCCAGAGATGCACGACTATATGAGACGCTTCAACCAACCCACAACCCCAGAGGGTGTGCACATGCTAAAGTAAGGCTTAAAGCACGCTCTTTTATATCCTTGAGTCGCTGCTATCCAAGTCCAAACAGTTCTTGTGTGTGTTGCGTCTGCTCACCCTACTTCTCCACGTTTGTTTTGGAGCAGTTCTATTATGTCCTAAAGATTCGTTTTGAATCTCAAAGAGAGCAGTCAAAGGCTAGATGTGTTTTTGTAGGTTTTGTGAGATTTGTTGCCATTTTTCCACCCGAAGTAATGTTCCCTCTAATCCATTTTTCTGTTTTCTTATTAAGAGAACACGGTACTTTGCAATTGCACCTGTCAAAGAAACAAACGAACCACTGTTGATGTATGCATAACATGACCTTTTTTTTTTCTTTTTTTAATGCAAACCCATTTCAGATAAAGGTATAAGTGAGGTAAAGCTAGACATAAATTGCATTGACAACATGCTTGCAATGGAGGGCAGAAAATGGCTTTCTTATTCATAATGAGTTTTGGAAAATAGGAATGAATGCAAGTCAGGGCCAGACTGAGGTAATTATCGCTGGGAAGGAACGTTTCGGTGGGATGCTGAATGGGGACAGAAAGCAGATGAAAGCAAGGAGGCAGGGCATGTTTATTTTTAAAGTTTAAGTAATTCACAAGGGCTGCAAAAGTGATTCATATACGGCATTAAAAAACGTAAAGCGAAATGAAACACAAAGGTGCTAAAAAAACTAATATTTTCAGCAGGGAGAAAAAGGTTTATGTAACTGCGGGACCCTTTCCTCTAGGGGCCCGATGAAATATGGATTTAGATTACGACTGCACCTAAATATATTCACACTGGTAGGTCTGTTCTGTGGAGTTTCTTTTTGGACGCTGGGAGAAAGTCAGAGTACCTGTGGAAACCCCACATGTGCACAAGAAGGACATTCGAATTCTAAACAGAAAGGGCCACAGCTGGGATTTGACCCCGTGACATTCCTGCTGTAGCACACTGCTAAGCACCACCATGCTGCCAGATTTCTGTACATGCATGCGCATCTATTTAAAGGAGATACACACATTCACTGGCCATTTTATTAGGTATGCTCATTCAACCAACAAATTACAAGGCAGCAACTAATTTCACTGACGTTTAAATCAAGTATCAGAATGAGCAATAAAGGGGCTTAAGTGACCTTGAACAGAAATAGCAATATATATATATATTTACACTGCTAATCTATAGAAATCATTTGCAGAAAACCATCTAAAAATAAAAAACAACGACGGCTAAAAACAAACAAACAAACAAAAAGATTCAGTGAGTGACACTGTGAGGATTTGGGTTTTCTGTGTATATATTTAGTTCCTGTGTCGTCTTGTCCACCCCTTGATTGATCCCAGCTGCTCACCTGTGCTGCCTGGATTTTTGTGTATCAATTCTTCATTAAAACCCTTCATTTTCCACCGTACCTGGGTCCTGCCGCGTCCATCCTCACCACCTCCCTACACAATTCACGACAGACAAGTGTGTGTGGTCAAAAATGCTTTGTAGATGTCAGAGAAGAATTGCAGAATGGTTCAAGAAGACAACAATTCACAATTAACTCAGTTGGTCTCTCGTAAACAACCAAAGTACGCAGAAAACGTAGATGGGCTTCAGCAGCAGTAGACCGCCTCCGATTGGCTAAATGTGACAGTTACAGTTGGCATAGGTTCACTAAAATTGAACAAATTAGAAAAAAGTTTCCTGAAAAAAATCTTGCTTTTTTTGTCATCAAATCTGTATTGAAGTCAGATACAAAACAATATAACAAGTGCATTCAGAACAACCCATAAAATTTTATGTGATAGAAGAAAAAAAGAAAATAAAGGATTATAAGAGAAATTGCCTGATAGGATGAGATTTCATATAAGCTGCAAGATTCAGATGCTAGAATTTAAGGCATCGCATCCAGGTTTGTGGCTGTTCTCAGTAGTTTGAGGTTGTTTGGGATACTTTCTTGCCCCCCTTTGAGCTCCTCAGGGCAGGCTGTTGATTTTTAAACAACAGCCCGTACCTGAGTATTTTTGCTGACAAGGCCCATGCCTTTATACCCTGTATAGCCCTGGATACTTGTGGTAGGATAAGTTCAAGTCTCAATCTGGTTTCTTGAACAAAATGAGTTCACAATACTCTAATGGCCTCCGGATCTCAAGCCTATGGAGCACTTTTGGCATGTTGTCGAATGAAATATTCACATCATGGATATTCAGCCGAGAACTCTGTAGCAACTCTGGGATGCTTTCATGTCGATGTAAACCAAAATCTTTAAAGTTTTTGACAAGTTGAATGTATACCAAGAATATTTAAGGCAGTTTTAAAGGCAGTTTTAAAGGCAGTGGAGTTCAACTCAGTACCTGTAAAGTTGACCTAATTTAGCGTACGAGTTTATAATTTGCCTTCTTCGAATGTTAAGACATCTGTTAAGAGTACTCCATTACTTATTTATTAGATTTCTTGATCTGGGACCTGAGTTTGAGTTTTGTGCCGCAAGCAATTGCAAAATGGTATGATAATAAAATTCCTTGAATCCTTGAAAAGTGGGAGCCTCAGTCTCAGAAATCAGCCTTCATTTAACCTTTTTGTTACCTCTTTGAGAGCCTTGCTCTCTCTCACTTGTTTGCAGCCTTAATTAACAGCAGCTATACATCATAGAATACACAATTGTCTTTTCAATAACCTTTTTGTCTAAGCTTTCTCCAGATGCCTTTTAGCTTTGGACGTTTTTTCAAACAGTCCCAGATCCTACTGTCAGTGTTAGTGGAGCCTGGCATGGTATCGCTTAGGATTTTATGTTCTCCGATCTGAAAAAGATTCGATTTTTGGGAGTGTGGGAAGCAGTCAAGCTAAACGTCAACTGACTCTGGTCACCAGATGATTTTTGGGTTTGCTTCTTCTTTAATGATGATTCAAATACATCAAAGAAAGTTAAAGAGAAACATTTTGATACAGAGGTGACTGTCTTTGGTAATTCAGATCAACTATTTGCTAAATTTCTATGGAACAAGTGGATACCTGACTCTAGCACTACCTACCTTGGTCTAGCATTAAAACTGCTTTGGTAAAGAAACTTCACGTGAATCTTATTAAAACATATACTTTTAATTAACTGTGAAAGTCAGTATATTTTGAAAATGTTTAATCATATTTTTATGTTCTTTGGCATCAGCTCATGACGCTTTTCAGCTGAACATAAACACTCAAGCATGCATTACATACCACCTCCACAATCTCTGCTTTGATCATATTCCTGTTATGATGTTGATTTTGAACATGTAAACAGCTATTTTGAGCTCACTGTACCTGAGTTTTACACCAACACATCTAGCACATCTCACTTCTGTGACCTAGCAGGGCAGCCGGCGTGCTGGTTTCTGAGCCGCTTTGCCAGTTTCTTCAAAAGTTTGGCTTATCCTGCTGATTGTTGTGACAGTAAAGAAGGATGAAAGTGACAATACTTGAAACCCTTCAAAGTCTTCAACTTTATTGAACCTGTAGATCAGTGCATAAATTCTTCCTTCATCATCCTAAAATTTTCAAATAAACTGTATCATGAGTTAGGTAGCGAAGACTCTCAAGGTTTCATAACTTATTCCATAACATCTGTCAGTTCAGCCTTCAAAAGCTTCACGGAAAACCAGTGGAATGAACACAGAATGCAAGGATTTAAAAAGTAGGTTTGGACCGGCTACATGCAGTATTGAAGACAGATGATGCTATAACCGTACATGCACTTGTCAGAGGCGCTGCCTGCTCCATAAAGCACCAGCAGAGATGCGGAGATAGAGCATGTGCTGACTTTGTGATACCAGTGGGAAGATACAAAGCGCTTGTTCAGAAAAAGAGGATGATGAAGGCAGTGTTTGTTTGTGTGCAAGGCAAAGCTGAATTGTAAGACACAGCAGCGCAGGGAGCCCGAGTTGGAATGTAAAATACTGTGTTGGCAGAACTACTGACCCCAATACTGCTCGCAAATCTTAGAAGAAAAACCCAATCCTTCCTTGGCTACTTATACGTATTTACACATATGTAGAGGGCTCAGAAAATAACTTGCACACACTCCACCTGTGCACACACTTAAAACATGCCTTTCTGGCTGTCGTCTTTCATTCATCCGCGTGCACATGCGCGCTCCTACACGGGCAAACTCAATTCTTATTCCGAGGCCATGCATCGGGTGAATTCCGACCCTCTTTAGTCTCGTAAGTTGTCTCTATCCTCTCTGCTCCCCACGCCTCATATCTGACAGGCCTAGCATCGAAAAACAGACTTTCCATCTTTGCCAAGAAGGCAAAGACTTTGTAAAGTCAACCTTTTGTTTCGAGGCTCACGTCCTGAATAGCAAGTTCCTGGAAATTTGATCAGGCTGGTCTGATTTTGTTATTTATTTTTTTTACCAATAGACAGTAACAATATGTTTTCATGTGCATGCACTTCTGTAAATTTAATGATCTCGGAACATGGGTTAGTATGGGCTTATGTTGAAAAAGTGAATGTCTTTATCTTAGATAAGCAAGTATATTTTTCAGACTCTGAGTGTTGTGCATCCTTAACCACAGCCACAGCAGTGGTCAGCAGCACGGGGATAGTCTGTAATTAGGGGTCAATTAGGGTCGATTGGATCAATATCGCTGGAGCAGGAGAGTCCTCTGCAGAGTGTATAATGCCTTATCAGTCTGTTGCAGAGCCTGTTGGTTTAGGTAATGATATATGTGTTTACAAAGTGTATTGGAGCATGGTTAATCTAATCCTCCCTATAAATGACGAGCTGACATGACAGCCTCACATTCAGAATCGTGGGCATCAGGGTTGAGGAGAACTCAATCTGGCATATGTTTATATTTACTTTTCTTGCAGATTAGAGGTCTTTAATTAATCTGTCACTGTCTCTCTCTCTCTCTTTCTCTTCCTCTTTTTCTTCTGGTTGTTATGTGTGTGTGTGTTGGTGGTGAAGGACAGATCCTCCGGCTCTGGATGCATTCATCATGGATAAAGCCCTGCTCGACTTTGAGGTCTCCATTGATGCAGACTGCAAGCTGCTCACAGTGGGGAAGCCTTTTGCCATTGAAGGTACACACGCCAGCGGACTCACACACTTGTTTATATGACTTGCAAGGAATTTTTCTTGACCAGCGGTCAGGGCCCTCCCCACCTCTCCCAGGCAGTGTTTTGTAAAATTATTTTTTTCTGGCCCTCTCTTGATCTTATCACATATTTTTGTACATTTTTTATTTTAGTTGGGTGGCTTACTTTAAAAACAACAACATCACAGGGCTTATCTGAACTTTGATCGAACTAAATGTTTGATTTCTAATAAGGGATCAAAACCATTTTGAGGCTTAATTTCATTAAATGTTTGACTGTTTGAACACCCGCTTCGTCGTCACATGACTTTGGGGGAGCAATGATCACAAAATATCTATTGTGACGACAATCTCTCCATAATCCGTTGAAAAAAAAATATCTGACTTTTCAGTTCACTCGCCAGGGTTCAGTTTTCTGCTTTTCCACCTGCAGCGCCAGTCAGAAGTATAGTTATGCTCATCATTTTTCAACTTTGGGAATTTAATAATACAGTACATTTGAAATGATTTTTTTTATCCATGTGAGAATCTTTATACCACCAAACATTTCAGTGATTATTCAAAAATAATAATTAGATGCACTAATTTGAATTCATAATGGATATCTAATCAACACATGGAGGGATATACATACACTCTGGAAAAACTTAAGAGACCACTAAAAATGATCAGTTTCTCTGATTTCACTTTTTACAGGTATATGTTTGAGCAAAGTGAACATTGTTCTTTTATTCTATGAACTAGTAACAACATGTCCCTGAAATTTCAACCAAAAATGTTGTATTTATTTGCAGAAAATGAGAAATGGTCAAAACAATGAAAAAGATGCAGTGCTTTCAGACCGCAAATAATGCAAAGAAAACAAGTCCATATTCATTTAGAAACAACAATACTAATGCTTTAACTCAGGAAGAGTTCAGAAATCAATATTTGGTGGAATAACAAGGAGGTTTTCAATGGGGTTCAGTGTAGTGGTCTCTTCATTTTTTCCAGAGATTTATATCTCCACTAATATTTGAATAAGAAGGCCTTAGTAGGTTGCAGAGTAACCACATCTTTTTGTTGTCATCTACACGTTTCTGGTATAATTTTGCCAGGTTTTTGGTCACCTCTCAAAAATGTTTTAATTCACTTAAATTGTTTAGTTTCTGGTCTGCACAGGAAAAAGGCTCTTGATTTGAATCCTGGCTATCTTTCTGGATGGAACTTGAGTGTTCTCTGCACTGGATATATGGGGTATATGTGCAATTGTAGTCTTGTAAGTGTGTTGGTGTGTAAAAGAGAAAAAAAAAAAAGTTTTTTTTTTTTTTTTGTCTTAAAGGGCACCTCATATGGATAAACTAGGCTGACATTAGGTTTCTGGAATGATCCGACCTCAGCTTTATAGAAGTCCTTAGAGAATGCTTAAAAGAGAGGTCTGTTACAGAAAATTAAATATTAAAAGTAACTCTACCAATTCTTCCAAGAAGAGTTAATTTAATCTTCAGCAAGAGGATTTTCAGAAGTTTGTTGTTGTCTATAAAAGTAGTGTGGTTGAGGATCAACTTGCTAAGATACATTTGTCAAAATATGAGAAAGGATGTATGTATGTTTTTGAACCTGTCCGTGTAATTTTGATCTTGAACCACCACAACAAATGTTCATCTAATTATCTTGTTCAAAATTCAATGAAGTTGTTTGTCGTAAGATCAGTCCACAACAAAAACAGTTACTTTGCTCTATTAAAAGCTTAACTGCTAACCAGCACTTTAAAGACGGCATATCTGTATTCACAGAATGAAGGACGGCTTTCTCTCTCATACTCACTCACACATTCATCTTAGAAAGATCAGTTTTCTGCTGTGAACTCACGCAAAGATCAAGATCAAATGCTGCAGTCAGCAACATGACTGACAGGATAACAAGTGTGTGAGCTTATAATGCCCCCGGGGTACTCAGCCATCTATTATTAATAAGACAATGTTAGACAAGAAGACTTCGGACTTAATGATCACAAGTTAGACTAACAGCAAACCAGCCATAAGGCCCATAAACAAATCCATAGCCAGACAGGAAACACCTAATGACCCGCATAGGGGTTTAGTGTATGCAAGTTCTTCCTCAGTGATACATGCATGCGTGGATTACTGCATGTTCGGGTGTGTGAACAAGTGTATGTGTTTATCAACTGGGGTGCACGTGTGTGTGTGTCCCAGTGCTATTCTTGCTTTGAGACTTTCGGGGGAGGACATTTATTCACAGCTGAGGTCTTCGCTTTTGTTCTATTTGATAGTCACAGTGTGGGCCATGGCATGAATGAGGAAAAAGAACCTGGTATACTACCAAGATGCTTCCAACAAGCATTCCATGCAGCTCCCAAACTTGTGGGTTAAGCGGTAAACACACTACTTTCTCCCTCCTTGTTATCTCTCTAAAACCTCTGACTGCAAATTTTGTAAAAATGCTATGAATATTACATTAAAGGTCTTATTTTACGTTCACATGAGACGTTTTTGCACTGCAGGACCTTATTCTAGGAACCAGGTTCAATGATTCCCCCATATAACTTGCTAAGCACGGTAGTTGGGTGCCAGCAGGGTAGTCATTCATCCACAAGCCCATTGTGTTTTTGAGTTAAAAAATGTATAAAGCTGACAGGAAATTTGAGAATAGCACTTTATAATTATGTGTTATTGAAAGACTGGAAGATTAATACCTGAACACCAACTATAAAGTCTCAAAAAGGACTTAAGTAAATAAGCAATCCTTAACCTGGGGGTGGCACAAGTAAAGCCTGGTGACCCGCCAGGCTTATAATACACTGGGGGAAACCCTGAGGTTAGTTTTGACCAAATCAGGTTAACAAGATGGACATTTACCCCAGAGGAAGTGGGTTTAATTCTGCTTTGAATCATTGGCGTTGAGCCTTGTGGTGGGAGTTTGCCAGCAGTTTTTGTAATTGTTTAAATACCACCTCAATTATATATTAGTCATCGTTCAATTTAAACTTCTCCATACATTACAAAACATTCTTTTTAGAAAGCTTGCAGATAACCCTGAGCATCTTGTTCATAAGACTGTTTTACAACAACAAACTGTCTTCAACTAGAAAGTTCTTCATCTTTACTGTAATAAAAACAACTACAGGAGGCCCTTCCTGCCCACAGACAGATGCATCAACAGCAAATGTTTAAAGAAACTTGGATAAAATTCTTTAGCACATGTTTTCCAAGACAAATTTCTCCTATGGGGACAATAAAATAGACCTTAAGACTTACAAGAAGATTTAATTTCCCTTTGGAATTAAGTATTTTTGAGGTGAACTGAATAGTGGTCTTGACAGCATTGAAGCTTGTAATGTTCCGGTGCAAATTCAGTTATACTAGAATCAGCTAAACCAAACACAGATATTACTTTGAAAACAAATAAGTGAAGTCTTAACCTTCAGACATCAGAATGAATACTTTGATCAATGTTAATTTATTGGATTTTAAATGAGACATGTTAGGTTTTTATTTACACTGTTTATATTCCTAAGTAAAATAATAATTATTATACCAAAGGGACAAAATAATATTATGGTTCCATCAATAATAGCAGGTCGTCTAGGTCCTGAATCCAGATCATAATACTACCTCCACTATATTTGGTATGTGTTTCAATGTTGTCCCAAAAGTTTTGGATATCATCGGTTTTTTGGGGGTTTTTTTTGGCAAATGTGTGATTTTTAAACAATTTTTTGAAGGGGTGGCAGTCATTATTTGTTTGGCCTTGGAACTTTCCAAGAACTTGGATGCCTTTCTACCCAGATGTATTTGTCACCTCCAAGATAATTGGTTGATGTGTTCCTGTAGTAATTTTGGCTGGCAGGTCACTCCTGGGAAGTTTTGTCACTCCATGTTTTCTCATTTTGTGTACAGAGACTCATTGTGGCTCACTGCAGTCTCAAAGTCTTACAAATAACTTTTTAAACCTTTCCATCTGAGAGATGTCAGCGACTTTAATTCTCGCATGTTCATAAATGATGAATTGGCTTTTAAGATCTTTTAGCCTACTTCATGTAGTCAGACAGGTTCTTTCTGAGATCTATGGCAAAAAAGAAAAAAAAAATACTTCTTTACCGAACAATGTCGACGGTTCTGAAAGACAAGTATATTTGAATTTCCAGACAGTTTTACAAATATTAAACTCAAAACACTTCAACATTTTTTTCAGTTTGTATGGTGATTAATGGTTGATCCGATTTAGATTTAAGCAAGTTGTTTAGCTGTAATACTTTCATCGGGAACGACGTATACACGTGTAGAGCGGTGGACTATGTCTCTTTAAGAAACAAAAGGCTGCTGACGACCTGCAAGAGAAGATCATGTCCTCTGTCTAATAACAGCCAGCCTCACTTTCACTCTGTTAAATGAAAAGCTATTATTCAGAGTTTTACATTATTCTAGTCACATGCCATTTGCACTTATACGCCTTGTGAAGGTGACTTTGACCTGAAATTTCAGCTCACAGAACAAATTTATTAAATATGTCAAACTGTTAACTTGTAACCCCACTCAGCTCGTCTCACGCGGAGTCTCCTGCAGGGATGGGGCGAGCGTGCGTGTTTGCGTTTGTGTCAGTCTTCACATCACCGAGACATGCAGATACTACTAGTAAGGGTGCCACGTGGGAGCAAACACTTACTTTGTTGCACCTTCTCTGTCACTCAGAGTGCAGCCTCAGAAAGACCCCGCTCACGCATTCCCTTGCTTGGTGTACAACTGTTGTGCGCCAGAGAATATCTACTCCTTTCTTCGCTACACACAACAAAGCGAGTTAAGAAGCACCGTTGTTGCAGTGCTCTTGATCGCAGCGGTAAGCCAGGTCTCATTGGTATGTAGAACGGGTCAGTTTGATGACTGCGTGATTCATATTCCGTGTGAAAAAGCAGGCTAAAGGAATCTACTTTGGGCATCAGTGGTTATTTACCCTTATAGTGTGAGTGAGGAGGATGGGAGTGAATACCTCAATAAATCTTTGCAGTGTTAGAAGAATGAGCAGGAAATGACCCAGACAGGAAACGAGGAAAACACAAGGAAGGAAAAAAAAAAGAAAAGAAAGGGCAGCGCACGAGATGGAAGATGGCAAAAAACAACAAAAAAATAACCCAACAAAAGGCGATGAAAACGGGGGCCGACTGAGGTTGGAGTCGACCATGAGAAGGAGATAGAGGGCTTTCATTTGCCCACTGCCAGCCCTGCGCCTTTCTGCACAGCGAGTGATAAAAGAGCCAGCCAACAGAGTCCCCTAATCAAGACAAACCTTTACCCCAAGCAGATGGACTAAGGCAGGAAAGAGAGGGAAAAGTAGGAGGGAAAGAAAGAGAGGAAGTGTTATTTGGTCCATCTGAGGAAGGATTTATGGAGTGGTTTGTGGTCAGGAGATACAAGGAGCCAGAAGAATTGGGAGTGTGCAGTTGCTGCAGGCAAGGTGCTCAGCTGAAATCTTCTGGCTGCTTAACTGGAGAGAGATGCGGGAGTGTCGCTGTGTGTCTGTCTCCTCTGAATGCTGCTGGGATATGTTTACGACAGCCTAGACACACCCCATTAATAATATTGCCACTGAACGCGACGCGGCTCGCTGCTGCTGCTGGTGCGTGTGTACGCGAGGCGCGGGTGTGTACGTGTGTTTGTGAACGTGTCTTCTTCCTCTGCGCATAAGCGCACCATTCAAGTTCAGCCAAGCAGCACGGAGTACGTCTGAAGATCAAAATAAGGATGGGAGAGGACTTTGTTACTAGGGCTAAGGCTGTGATTGGTCGGGCAGCTCGCGTCTGACGCAGGCAAATACACGGACACCTTTGTCTGTTTCTGTGGCTGAAATTCCAGAGACTCTGATTAAAAGAAACGCGAAGCAAAAATTTAAAAGAGGGTTTAAACAGGTGTGGTAAAAAAATTAAAAAAAAATGTTCAAAACATCCGGATTACAAGTTTATAATTTAAAATTAGCTTAGCCCATTTTCAAAATTTGTTCATGTATCATTAAGAATAATAAGGACAAAAAATATTCATGCTGGGGATTGTGACTGAAGGTGAAGCCAAAAGGCTTGGTTTTCTTTTTTTTTTATTATTTTTTATACGCATTTGAAATTCAGATTATTCAGGTGCAAACCTGATGAAAGGGGAGGAGCTTCACTTTCAAAGCAAAGACTCTCATAATTGTTTCTCTTTAAAAATACCAGGATTTTTTTCAAACTGTAGGGAGCACTTTTTATTTTTCCTTTTAAATGCCTATTTTTTTAGCATTTGTATAAATGTTGTCATCCACTCATCACAGTTTATTGAATGTTTACACAGGTACACGGAGAACTGGACCTGGTAAAAAATTGTTATCGCTACCCAACACAACAAAAGTCATTGTTCTACCTTGCACATTTTTATCTCGCTAGAATACTAACAATTTTTAACTTAAAGAAAAAAGAAAGAAAGAAAAACTAAAAAGTTGCTGAAAATCAAATTTCTCAAACTTTATTTTAATTTTTCTTGAGTGAGAACATTTTTAGCATTTCCCTGCGTCTCTGTCACCGGTTTCAACATCTTGGGGTTAGGGTTAAATCAAAGTCGGCCACATGAAGGTCACACAATGCACTGCAGTCCACCAAAGCATTAAAACTGACGGGTAAAGTGAATTACATCCATTACTGTCTTACAATGGCCCCTGTCAAGTGTTGGGGAGATGTCAGCCATCAAATGAACAGTTAGTTCTTTGGCAATGACTTGAGTAAAACTGGCAGAGGGGCTAAAGCATGAGAATTTGAGAAACTCTGGGAAGGACTAAACTTTGATAGAGTGACAGCTAAGTGAAGCCATCTGAAACAGGCAGTCTTGTGAAGCTGAATCTATATCCAACGGTTTGTACGCAGCCCACAATATTTAGCAGTCGAAACGGGGTTATGGATGTCACAACAGCTGCTGAATAATCTGCATGGCTCCAAATCAGTTTGACGTCCGTGTGCAGAGAATCTGAACACAGAACTGAGCCGTGAAGCAATAAAATGAGGTGGAATCACTTCTTTTTTTTTTCTTTTTTTTTACGTTCATTTGCGAAACGGATGGAAGGAGGACGCTTTGCGAGCCAGGCTCTACCCAGCGTTAGCAAGGTTTCGACATTCACCTGGATGTCATTTTGACACACAGAACCACCTACCTCTTCCAGCACAATTAGCGCACCCAGCCTCACTGCAAAAGCAGTCAAAAAAAAAAAAAAAAAAACTGCTGTCAGCCACGTGCTAATGTTAGCTGGAACTTCATGTTGCCATTATGCCGAGCGAGAACGCATGGGAAGCAAAACAGACATCTTGCTAATTAAATTTATGCTTGATGTCTCAACCATGCAGCGGTACATGCATAAGCCCGACAGAGATAATTTCTTTTGCACTGTCCAAACCGTAAATGTGGTAACGCCGTGCTATGCGGCATCTCATGTGAGCCGCAGAAACCACTCAATTTGAACGAAAATGACTGTGTTTAGAACAGTTTGTTGCTGATTTCTGGGGATAATGTTGCATTAAACAGACAAATTACAGCTGCGATCATCAGCATGCTGTACAGTGCGATCATTTTGTTCCTAAATTATGACGCTCGTGGGCTAGAACAAGTTTGATTTTAACGCAGGGTGAGAAACGTATCACAGATTCGATCTCAAAATGGCAATATTGTCCAGGTGTTGTGTTTCTATTTTATGCTAAAGACATAATTTAGAGGATCCACTACATAATTACGAAGCACTGTGCCATGCGAGAAGCTTCTGAAATGCATCAGCAGCTGTCTGCTATTATCCCCTTTCGTCAAACCTTACTTTGCATTCACTGTATGGGTGGACATTAAGGATAGGAGTGGACTTTTTAAATACAATTTATTTGAATCTCTGCATGTTATTTAAGCTTTTTTTTGTTTTTTTTTTTTGACTGATGTGTTAAATGTTAATTCATATTGACTGACTTGAACCAAAAATTAAAACATTTCCGTCTGTAGCCGTGATGAAAGCTAATTGCGGGCGGAAAGCAAGATGGCTGGAGATGGCTACGTAAAGAAGGTGCAGTTACATTTCTGCACAGTTTCTTTGGAGATTAATAAAAATGATTTCACAGGCGGGACTTTTTGATGTTGCTGCTTTACGTAACACAACTGCATTTTTATCACCTCATATTTACACTGCGCAAGTCTTCGCTCCATGTAGCGGAGTCGTTCCTGACCGTCCTGATTCAACTACCAGAACACTTCCCAGCTAAAGTCGACAAACTAGGTCAATTTCTTTAAAAGCAACTGAGCAAAAGTTATTGGATGGTCAAGGTCCCCCTTACATTTGACAATTTCTAAATAAATGCAACTCACATATGTTTTCTTTTCTGTAAGGATGTGGTTTTTCTGTGCATTATCAGTTAATTTAGTCCCTGTGTTTTCTTGTCTAGTCCCTGATTGGTCCCACCTGCCTCTGATTATTTTCCCTGTGATTTTAGCCTTGCACGTCTCCTCCATCTCCCGCTGGATCCTTGTCTTAGTTGTGTCTCGTTCCTCACCTGTGGTGGAGATTTATATCTCAAAAGTCTGCCAACATGATTCTTGTGTGACATTAAAGGAATTAAAAACCAATTTATGACTTGAAAAACTACACAGTTAATATTTGGATTAAGAAAATAGATATATTTTTATATCATGGACTAATACTGTCACATCAGAAAAACAAGAACCTTTAAAATCTGACAACTGAAAAAAATAGTAGACCTATGTAGCATTGCAAAAATGTTTGCCCTCTTCAGTTCATCTTTGCTCAGAAATTATCAGCATTTTTAAGTATTTGTCAAAACAAATGGTTCAATTCGAGTGTAAAATGTCTCCTAAATAATTTCAAGAGTAATATTGGAATGATATGTTTAAAAAATGGCCACAAAAACAAAAAGCATTTAAATACGGTTTGTTTACTTGTGTAGCACATTTCAGCTTCAAGGCAGAATTAACAGCAGTTAAACACTCATATGTTGGTTACAAATTAATAATTCATGCAATCTGTTTTATCGTATCTCTTATATTTCATGCATTATCAAACAGTTTTTTTTAAATATTTTTTTCAGTTTTATTGTATTGAGTGCTTTTAAATAAAGTCTAAAGTGCACCATCACGTCTGTTTAAGTCGCTGTGTGGGAATTTGAGTGATGACTTCAGGGCTTCAGATGAAGCAACCGAATGTCTGGGGGACACATTCAAAACAAATGACAAGTGGCTGCCCACTTGCATTTCACTGTCTGACTGAGTGCGCCACAGAAATGCAGATGGAGATTGGCTGATGACAGAAAGAAAGCCGTCTGTCGGCTGGAAGTAAAGGAAAAGAGGAGGGAGACATATGGAGACAGAGGAGTGGACCCGGGAGAGGACCTGAGAAATGTGAAGAAGAATGGATTGAAGCAGAAAGAGAACAAAAGCAAAGGGATGACAGCGATGAGGGGGGACACGACCGGCGGCAGTAGAGAGAGAAATGACCTCAGAGTGAGAAGGAGGAATAATGAAATGATGGCAAAAGGAGGGAAGAAGAAACAGAGATAGAAAATGGGAATAGAGGGGAGATGAGCATAGACAGTCTTTGTAATGTAGGAAGCAGAGTGTGACAGTTGCGTGAACCTTTGCTATTCTCCTCTTTTTTTTTTTCTTTTTGTCCACAACCCCATCAGGCTCACACACCTTGACAGTCGCATAGTACACACACACACACGCCCACACACGCACGCGCACGCAAACAGCTGCCAAGCCTGAGACAACCCCACAAAACTAAAAAAAAAAAAAAAAAACGGAAAGAAAGAAAGTTGGCTCGACCGCATCTTTGACTGCAGTACAGATGAAATGAAACAAACAACCCCAGGGGAGCTTGTAATTTTCAGAGTCTTTTGATTGAAAGCTAAGGAACAGATTTCTGTTTGGCTTTTTTCTTGTTTTTTTTCCTACTTGCAGAGATGCATGGTATAATGCAGATCAAAGGCAGTTTCTGCAAGCCTGTGAAGGGCAGAGTCATTTTTCTTTCGAGATTACAAACAGTGATACATGAAAATGTCACAAAAGCAATTAAGGCAATACAGCAATAAAGACTTGTGACAGACGTACTTTAATATCTTACTTAATTAAAAACATTATGATTATATAATTATTAACGGTGAGTGCGGTGTGTTTCATTGCTTTCCGGTCCTGTAACTCCACACATTTTCAGCTTTATACAGAGAAATAAGAACAATGTAACAACGTCTACAAACAAGGCAGATTTAATGAACTACAGAGTGGATTTTATTTATTACACTTCATTGGTGATCGTTTTTATTGCATACTTTATACATTACAAAATTTGATCTGCCAATTAAATGATTTAAATATTAAACATCTCTTAATATGCAATAATACATGCAGTGGAAATAGATGGTGCTATTATCTCGGTTTTTAGTGGGACAGCTAGCTAATCAACCACACAAAAAATAAATGCCGCTCCTGAATTGGGTGTTTTGCATGTCATGTAGCATGACTCCTGTTTCAGCTCCCAAGAGCTGTGTTTTCTTTTCAATATTTTAGACATGCTCTACGAAAAATCTGCAAATATGCCAAATACTGGCCATGATGTTCTGCTTACCTGAAATTCCAAAAACTTTATAATTTGTTTCTAAAGTTATTTCTTTCTCAACGCACACAGCAGCAAACATCCTAGAAATAATAGAAATATAACTACAATTCTACTTTGAGCACTTTCCAGAAGGGCAAGTCTAACATTAGCTGGTCTAGCTTCTGTTTTGATATGGCTTGTTGACAATTCGGTATGTAATGCATTTCAGTGGCTGCCTCCAGCTAACTGTCTGAAATCAGAGTTTACAGGAAATCCAAGCAATTTCTCTCGCACTAACAATATTTTATCACAGCGAATACACTAAACGGAAGCCGAGGCAGATGTTACTTACTTTTTAAAATCTTTGCAAAAGATTAAAAATACTTAGCCATTTAGATCAAGAAAATTATGTGGATGGTGGCTGAGTGCAGAATGTGCACTAAAAACAGTAATAGAGAGATTATTTAGGTCAGTAAACCCAGTGAAGATGATTTAAAAATGCCTTAATCAGAACACTAGTCTGGTTTCATTTCCAAATGCTTGTTTTGGGTATTTTAATCCCTTTTATCAGATCCTCTGTGTTTTTCTTGCATAGTCTTTGAGTCATTCAGTTGTGTTTTGGTAAATTTCCACCAGGCACTCATGTTCATTATTGTGAGAAATTGCCTGCACGTAACCGTTCTACCGTAAAGCTAGTGCACTGTTTGCTGATGGCGCTGAAGCTTTTGTTGCTGCTCAGCCTCAGTTAAATATGAACAACAGAAACATTTATCCACAAAATGTAATAATGGTACACATTTATAGTTGGAAGCCATGAGATAACAATACATTCCCCAGATGTTATTTTGTATGTGATCTCTACGTCACTTAGTTGGATTATTGTATATTTAACAATTTATAGAAACTCAAATGATGTTTCTTTTAAGAAATTGTGACACTTTGGATCAATATTCAGTGTTTCAGAAATTGAATGACAACGGACCGCTTAAATTACTTTTTTTTTTAAATGCTAACCGAATGTTTTAAAAAATATATATAAATACTGTCTACATCGATTCAGCTGTCACCACTCACAAATAAAATCAAGGTAGAAATGTAAGAAGTTGCAAGTTGAAAAGGGCAAGTAGAAAAGAAACTGTGAAAAACATGCTGTGGGGTGAGTCACAACCCTGTGACCTTTTAAAATAATATCTTCATAAATTCCCTGTCTGTATCATCAGTGAGCAACAAAGCGGATAAAGAGAGATGCTGATGCGGTGTATCTAAGTGTATATTTGTTCTGCTTTGTAACTACTGACTGCAGTTGTTAACAAAATGTAATGGAGCAACAGTTTTGGAAAAGGGTTTCAAAGTTGCACTACTTTATTCGCCTTAAAATCATATTGTTCACATTTCATCTGACATTGGCTAACAAAGTGGGTGTCCGTAGCAGGACCTAAATTCTTACGCTGCACTAGAAGTCGAGTAGCCGTGTAAAACCGGTCTATAGAGGTTTGGACTGAGAAACGGCTAACTGCTACTGCCACTAGTCTAGAGGTGCAACTCCAAGGAGGAGCTTTGTATAACAAGCATTTAGTCACCCCCGAATGGCTGTTACAGGAAACTAAAGGCTCTCTAAAATATGCATTAAATCAATAAAACATCATTTCAAGTATGTATTTGATGAGGAAATAACATTATGAATACCTCCCCTTACATCCCAGCACGCTTTCAACACAATTATGGTAAAAGGAGATTGTTTTTTTTTTTTTCTGCCTCACAATCACTTCTAATAAATAAGGTGTAGTTAATTATGCCGTCAAGGGAGGCCAGTGGTAGGAAGCTGTGTTAATCCTGAGGCTTTGTGTGGGGGGGATTATTTGATAGAATTTGATAATGTACATTGAAATTATGCAAATAGACACAGCTGGTTTAAAGTGTAAGAAGATATTTTAAGGCTGGCCTCTACAAATCTTGCTACATTGACTAACCCAGAATCAGACTGATGACTGATGGTCTGGCTCTGAGCAAGGAAACGAGTACAAGTAATATCATGTGCAAAGAAAAATTTAGGATGCTTCACTGAGTTCCAACAAAAGGACAAAGAGGACTTTTTTTTTCACCTCTCATATAGAAGAATACCGAAATCTATTTATTTGTCTCTGATGCCATTGGAGGTCATGCATGAAATGAAAGACCGCCTGCTAATATTTCTATCTTTTGTTGGGTTTTCTTCAAGGGCCTCTTTCTGTTTATGATCTTTTCTTTAGATTTGTTTGCTTTCAAGCTGTGAAGCACTTCTTTGGTTTTAGCAAAGGAAGAAACAGACATCTTCTATGCAACACAATATGATCTTAACCACAATACGCAGAGACCTCCACCAGACATGTTTGGGCAGATTTTTCTGTCGGATGCACACACTTCATTAGACACAAACAGTGAAAAGACTAATCACCTCAATGCATGTTGGCATCTGGACACGGTGAAGACGACTTATGGAAGTTTAAGTGGGCATTAGACAGGAGGAAGAACTGCTGCTAAATTTACTTAGAACATTTTGTTGTTGGTCTCCAGCTGGCTGGTCACAGTATTCAGAAATTGTTGATGGACTAGGATGTTCAAAACGCCACCAACTTTCTGGTTCACAGACAAAGGTCTAAAATAAAATAGAAAATCAAAGAGAGGTAGTTGAGTGGGCAAGAGTGCTTTGTTGAGGTCAGAGGTGAACGAGCTGGTAGGTTTGAGTTTATTGGCAACGATAGCTCAAATAGCCATTCCTTGCCACCAATTCACAGATTCAACAAAATAGAATCTTCATTTCATTGAGACTTGTTTGCTAGATTAAAAATATCTTTTGAAAATATCCTTTAAGCAGTTATTAAATACACTTCTCCTTAAGCCCAAGTTTCTGTGTTAAACATGTTATTTTATTGGTCTGATGCAATATCCTAAAATGTAACCTTAAATGTCGTGTTTTCACTACCTGTAGGCAGATCGTTGTAATTTAAGCTGGTAAATGGCCATCTGTGTATAATTAAATTATATAATGTTTCCCTTACTGAATTGAGTTACTGGTATAAATGTTCTTTTTAATAATATTCCTATCCTATTGGCTATGAAGAGTATCATTTCTGAATGTCTGACTCATTGAACTTTGAAGCAAATGGGCCATAGCAGCAGACGTCCAGGTGCAACTTTTGCCTGACAAAAACAGGAAACTGAAGCAAATAGTGAAGGCTCACAAAAATTGCCTGGTTCTGTGACTCCTGATTTCAGTTTGCAACATTCAGGTAGTAAGGCTGAACATACAGCAGTTCAGGCTGGATTTAGCAGTGATGGTGAACATTTTCTTGTGACACTTTGAGTCCCTCAATGCTCAAGTGAGCATTGTTTGAATGATGAAGCCTACTTGTGTATTAGTGTTGACCCTTTCCATCAAACGTGTTTATTGAGCCCGACGTTATATGTCAATGGCCTCCACAGTCGCCTAATCTTTATTCAGGAAAGCAGCTTTTTGCATATGCAGCCTGACATATTTTCAGCAACTTTGTGATGTTGTCATGTCATAACAAAGCCAAATCCCTGAGGAATGTTTCCAACACATCACTGAATCTACGCCATGAGGAACTAAGGGAGTTGTGAATGCAAAATGGTGTCCAACCAAGTGCAAGCGAGGTGTGCCCAATAAAATGTGCAGTTACTGCACTAAATATTGTGTTCATGCACTGTAGTCAGGCAGAAAATATGGTTGATTCTGATTCAAAGTGAAGCCTGGAAACTGAAGTTACATATTTTCCGTAGGGAATTTGCCCTTTGGCTTTTTTCTGAGTGGCCAACTGTTTTCCTACAACAAAAAAAAAAAAAAAAGAAAAGTTTGTATGCCCTGTTCCTCGGGCACAGCTAAAGTTCTGAGTCCCTCCACTGAGGGAACATTCATTTACATCCGTGTCTATGTCTTCTTCCAGGCTATGGCATAGGCCTTCCCCAGGGCTCTCCTCTGACCCGTAATGTGTCAGAGTTTGTGAGTCGCTACAAGTCTGACGGCTTCATGGACATGCTGCATGACAAATGGTATAAGGTTGTACCCTGCGGAAAGCGAGTCTTTGCAGTCACCGAGGTAAGTCATCAGTGGGAGTGTTCACAGGGTGAACGTGTATTGTGTACAGAGCGAAGCCTATAAATGAGTCTCCCGTTGGGATGCGGACGAGATTGGCTGCCAGATAAAGCACACATGCACAAAGACGCACACATAAGTCGCCAAAATTACATAAACTCAGGTTTATTCACCATCCTCAACCGCCTTTTCAAGCTCAAACCGAGTGTCGACTCCTTTTTCGTCATATTTTTTGTGTGTGATTGAGGAGTACATAAAGTTCTCTGTGCTTCCTTCTCCTTTCACTCTTTTTTTTGTAAAGGATTAAAATCCCTAGATACAGCACTATGTCTGTATCTCATATTCGCAACTAAAGAAGCAATACAACTCCCTTCGGCCGCTCCTTTTAAAGAATCCTACTTCAAAGTTGAAATATGGAAGCAAAGCGCAATTACGCAACCTTAGCTTCACCCCGCACCAGGAACTTATTAGTCTTCATCCCATTTAAAGTCTGGAGATCTGGCTACTCTGAAACAATGTGAGCATTAGTGCAAAGTTGGCCCCCTGGATCAGGATCAGAAGGAGGTCATTGTAGATGTTGATGAATTTGTCGAGTCAGCATGGGGCTAATTGCCATCAGAGGCGACGCAGAAATGAGTTGGGTGGGAGAAACGTGATTAGACGGTGGTGGAGGAGCTCCCCGCCGGCCCCACCACTTCCTCTGATGAACTTGTCATAAGATGGACGTTGCTTGAGTTAAGGGTTGTGGGCGAACGGAAAGGAAACAAAGTGCTTTTTTATTTCTCCATTTTTCCCTTTTATTGTCTCTCTGCTAACTGCTGTTCCTTTTTATTACTCTAAGTTGAGCCTTCCACTTCTCCCTTCCTCAGTCTTCCCTCTCCCCCTCTACCAGCATGTTTTTTTGTCCTTACACTTTATTACTACTCTTATGGGCTTACACAGCCACACTACAACAGCAGAATATCAATTGCTCACTCACTAACAGCGGCCTTAATGGTAATTAGCTTAAGAATAAATAAGAAATCGTTCCATTTGAGTCCCTGCCGGCTCTCGGCTCCAGCGGTTTCTGACGCTCCCATGTCTTCCTTCCCTCCCTCCTGTCTCTTCGACAGACTCTGCAGATGGGCATCCAGCATTTTTCAGGTCTGTTTGTGTTGCTGTGCATGGGTGTCGGCGGAGCTCTGCTGACCTTGGCAGGTGAACACACCTTCTATCACCTGGTGGTCCCCCGCCTCCGGCGCTCCAACACCCTGCAGTACTGGCTGCACACCAGCCAGGTGGGTGAACACATGGGGCGGACAGGCATGCACACTCCCCCCCACCACCCCCGGTCACATCTCGCACACACCGAAGCAAATATACTGCAAAGATGTGCAGACGCTGCTTGTAATCTTAATATTAGTCTCTGGTGTTCATGCACTCCAGCTGCTCCTGCTGCAAACTTCCCACCTGCATCACTTGCAGATAACCTGCGCCCTCTGCTGTTGCAAACTTTTAATGGCACTTACTTTGAGATCATTATAGCTACAATTTGGTTATTTATCACTGAGGAAAGATACAGTCTGACCTCTTTATGTTATGTTAATTACAATAATTAATGGGGAAAAAAACTTGTTAATTACCTAATTAAGTTTTAATGCTGCCTATAAATTAAGAAGTTAATTTAAACTTCTTAAATTAAGCACATTTCTGATAAGCAGTGCTATATGCTCTGGTTCATGGCATCTATGCCTTTTGTCAGTAAAAGTTGCTTTCATCTGATGCTAATGGGTTCTTGAAATGCAAAACAGGGCTTGAGATTTTAATACAACATACTGTATCTGAGAATTTGTGTGTTTTGCAGCAATATTGAAATAGCAAATGAATAACAATGCAGAATTTAAAGGTCATGTGAAGTTTTTCTTCTTATGCAACTCTAGTCATTACCAAATGAGAGCCCTGTGGCAGTTTCTGGAGTGAATAATGGAACCAGCGGTCTGAATATCAAGACTGCTCGCATTCTTTTGCTACATTTTTCTAAAAGGGCAGCCACTTCAGCGCCGCTATCTACGGTTTCTGACTTAGCAGTTCAATCCGAGCTCTGTAAAAAAAAAAAGTTTGATTGCCACGGCTGTAATGTTCTGGGCAGACGTTTATGTGCACTCGTCATAGCTGTAAACATCGTAAATTTTTTATGCTTACCGTTGTCGTTTTGTGTTTGTTTAAAAAATAAAAAGTGAAAAAAAAAAAAAAAAATGGTTCCATTAAATCAGTAAGAGCAAATGGCGAGTGTCTGTAATCTTCTGAGCAGAAGTGGGAAAATGAAAGCATGTTCATTCATTATGTATTTTCACTGTGTGTATTTGGACAAACACTAACACTTACCTTAAACTGTCTCAAAATGGCAAGCATGAAAAATGTGTCTTTTGCTGAAATTCAGAAAATCTCCTCTGAATTGTCTGAGTCAAAGCTGCCACAGATGCTCTGTGAAACTAGGCGGGATATTAATGCCTTGAAAATAGCTTTCCTAATTTGACACAGGTCAGACAGTCCTAACTATATATATATATATAAATATACTTTTTTTCTTTTATCACCGCTTCTGCTTGCAGAAAATCCACAGAGCGCTCAACACTACATATGAGGATGTCGGGAAGGAGCTGACCGGCCTTGACCAAAAGTAATGAGCTCACTGACATTTTGGTCTTCGTTTGCTCTCTGTGTTCACAGTCCCTTGTTCTGAAAATGTTCTGCTAAATGCAGCTTGAACACTTCAGGGAAAGTTCATCATTCACCGCAAACGTATAGTTGCAAATACACATTATTATACACATTGTGATGCTTTTTTTTTTGTTTGTTTTTTTACTACTTTACATCTTGTAAAATGTATTCTGATTAGTATTTGCATCTATACTCCTTTTGAGATTTTACTACTACTTCCTGTTTCCCTTTAAATGTCAACAAAACACAGTGAAGTGTGTGGTATGTGGAAAAAAAAGTACAATAAATAAAAAGGTTAAAGGGTTATGAAAAGTTTTGCGAGGTATTGTATGATACTTTGTATTGACAAGTACTGCATGTGTCACAAAATCAAGATGTAGACCAAAGAATATTGGATTAGAAATCCTATAAAAAAGATTTGCCTCCTCATACATGTAGGGATGTTATCCTTGTTCTGCTGTACTGAATGTCACTTGAAACATGCTGCGATCTTCCTCTCTTATTCCAGGCCCTCCTCTTGTATCTCAGAAAACTGCACCTTACACAGGAAACAGCATCAGCCTTCTCCGCCGTCACCTCCCACGTCCCTCCCTGCTTCCACCACAGCTGGTGAAATCGGAAGCTCCTCGCCGTCTCATGAACCCAAGGAGAAACGCGTACACTTTGACCTGGACACGCTTCACAGCTACCGCCTGCGCACGCACACAGCGTCGGTGCGTGGCCGGCCGGGCATGGTCGGCCGTCCTGGCCTCGGTCTGGGAGGGTTTGGCTTCGGCAGCCTGGGCAGCTTTACATCCCCACCTCAGATCAATCTCCATGTCAACGGAGGTCCGGTCTCTACCCTTGCGTCCACGGGTTTGGTCCTCTCTCCCCTGGGAAATAGGGCTACTCAGACCAGCCTGTGGGAGAGGGAACTGCAGGAGCTTCAGGTGAAGATCGAAACCTTTCGCAACCAGCTGAGAGAAGCTCTGGCTCGAAGAGCTGAGATCCAGACCAGCCTAGACAGAGAGAGGAGTGGGCTGGTACGAAGAGACACCAGTCTGGACAGGGAAAGAGACAGACAGAGGGTCCAGACTATCAACACAGACAGAAGCAGTTCCACTCTGTCCAAACTCCCAGAAAGAGACAGGACCAGCCAACTGCAAACCCTGAACAATCAGCAGACAGGAAGGCCCAGCCAGACAGCAGGAGCTGGTACCGTGGGGCTCGGACGGACCAGCCAATTAAACACAGTGAACAGTTTGGACAGAGGAAGAGCCACTCAATCACGCCCCGTCGTTACTGTGACAGGAGAAAGGACTGTCCAGTCACGCACTTCGAGTTTGGAGCGAAGTCAAGTCAACCAACAAGGTGCTGGAAACATAACTGTCCAGACAAGGAACACTTCTAGCCTGGACAGACAGAAGGCCAACCTATCACGCACTCTGAACACTTTGGAGAGGACAAAAGCCAACCAGTCAAGTGTAAGCAGTGGAACCTGATTGGTTCTCTGAAGCCTTCTGGTGTGCAGGAATTAACAGAGAACTAGTCAGGTGGCACTCTTATCACCGCGGGAAGATGGCTCAGAACGGGTTCTGGTCATTTCACCCTTTTGCCATTTTGTAGCTTTTGCAGCTTTGGTTTTTTCCTAGCTGACCTTTTCAAATTTGAAAAGGAGCCTTGTGCCACAGGATGTTTTGTACTGATCAAGGTTACCTGAAGGCCACACAAACTAATTTCAAATATATCCAACTTACATTCTGCTGTAAGAAACCGTGACTTAAATTGGAAATATGAGCACAAGATCTTGGTGTGATTAGGGGTGACGACAAAGGTTAATCTCAAAGATCACATATTTGCCCCCTTTTGCAAGTTTCTTGTGTTTTTGCTGTTTTGTTATACCAAGTCAAATTTTATTATAAGATTATAATAACCAGAGTAAATACAATCAGCAGAATAATTAAAACATGAATGACTTAATGTTTTAAGGGAATAAGTAACATAGCTTTAAGTGAAAATTTTGTGCATAATCATTTAAATGTCTCTCAGTGAGGAAACAAAGACACAACATTTAATTGGCATACAATGATTTAAATGGACAGATATTACACAAAGAAGTGACAAAATGGCAATGTATGGCTAAAAAACAAGGTGCAAATTGGCAAATGGGTGAATTGACACTATTCGGTTGGAGTTCATTGGGGTTTTTTGTAGTTCGGGAGTGAGATGGCAGAAAGCGGGAAATGTTTATTCACAATTTCATTTGTAGCAATCCGCCTAATTTCAACAATTTCCACTCTCGCTTCAATTCCTACCCAGAGACAAACGCAAAGCTGACTCTTGAGCGATGATGAAACTTCCACATTTACCCTGCAATAACAAAAAAAACTAGTCTTAAGAAAAGCAGCAGCAATTGCAACGGTGTCTTAATCTCCTAAATCAGATAGATTGAAACTGGTGGAAGAAAAACAAGTGAACTTTCGGTGGTGGTTCACATCAAGATCGATTAACCACAACTGATTAAAAGAAGATGGCCTCTGGCAACTACATAATCAGTGGCAAGAGGGCAGCAAATCTATTTTAATCAAATTAAAAGACGACTAACTAAATTAAAAATTTGAAAAGCAAAACAACGGCCTGACAAGAATTTGCAAAAAGTGATATAGAAAAGAAGAAACTATAAGGACGGAGTGGCATAGACTGAAAATACTTGAAATCGCTAAATTTAATGGACTCAAACTGTAACTGTCTTGATATTATATCCTGTCCTCAAGTCACTATGTCAAGAAATGTTTTCTATTTTTTCTCTCTCTGCTAAATAAGACATAACAGGTGGATGTTTATCGGGTAAAGGAAATGGATGATATTGGAATATGATTTACTTTATTTGTTTTCCTTTCTGGAAAACAAATAAGTAGTTATTGAACCTTCATTCAATGTCTTGTTCTCTCGTTCTCTCTTTTTACTTCTTTATTTTTTCTGAAGTAAGATCAAACAACACACACAGGCCAGGTTTCTACGTATGCAGGTTTCTGTGTGTTTCAGATCAAAAAGCAGGATGCTGTGTAAAACATAAATGCAAATAATATGTGGAGGAGAAGACATACAAAAAAAAAAAATCCCAAACACATTCTGCACTCTAAAAACTGCTGCGTAAACAATCCATTTGACCTCAGCTGTGAAATATGGACAGATCTGGTGCAGAAACTCTTTAATACAATGGAAATATGGAATATTTACTTTTTGTAAGTCAAAAACCTTTTGGCTTAAGAATCATCAGGGTGACAAAAAATACACACACAAAAAAAGAAAAATCGGACAGGATGAAAAAGTTTTTTTTTTTTTTTTTTTTACATATTTGTCAGTATAAAAATTTTTCTTACATTTGTTACAGCAAAGGGACAAGGATTCTGACATTGTTTCACACCACCCAGCTTTTAAAACATGCATATGCCACAGCTAATTAAGAGGTGGAGACAAATATGGTTTTGAAAAACAAACATTTACATATTTACATTCCACTTTAACGACCTAAGTCCAAAGCCAAACAATAATTCAGACCCAAACGCAGTCCAACCCATCTTCTCTCCCTCCAGTCAACGTGGGGGTTTTTAACTGAGAGAGAGATTGAACACACTAGTTCCTTGTCAACGCTGCTCGTGGGCCCGTTTCCATGACAACACATGACCGGGTGACCTCAGAAAGCAGGAGAGAGTGATGAGAGAGAAAAAAACGTTTTGAAGTTAGATTAAAAAACTGGTAAATCGCATTTAAATCCTTCCAAGTAGAGCAACACAAATCAAAAGAAGTGCATTTATGAAATAAAAAATTTTGTTAAATAGAAAGTACATAAATGCAACACCTCACAGTTTTATATCAGCTTTTTTTTTTTTTTTACTAATTCTTTGGTCAAAATGTGACTGAATATAGCTAGCACTAACTTTCCTTGGCAGGTAAAAGGATAATGTTAACTTTATTAAACAGCTTATTTTCTAGGGCAGACTAAAGTTATTAATATGGCCGACTTACATAAATATTACTATTTATTGTTTCTGACCTATGTAAGAAGTTTAGACATGTATGTCACTGTTTGGCACTGATAAGGCTTTTTCTTGTCTCTTAAATAATCCAGTAAGCTGAGTCAGAATGTTTGACCCACGTGTGGTTAGAATTACCCAACAGCATAAACACAGCATCTGGGTGGAACAAATATTTCACTTTCACTTTACTTTTGAAATATCTTTGCAGTCCTATAGCCATTCTTGCAACTGACTGGGAAAGTAATTAAACAGCAGAGCAAAATAGACATTTAATGCAGTTGTAATTGCCGAAACAGCGAAAGCTGTAAATACACAGATGGAACCGTGGACAATATCACCTGGGGAAAAAATTTGCATCAACATAGTGTAATAAGCACTCTTTCCAACTGAACAGATTGTTCCTGTTTTATGGCTTTTAAAGCTTTAAACCATTGTGTATTCATTTTTTAATATCTCTTTCTCTGTTTTTGGTTGCAGTCGATTTCTGTTTAAGTGCCTGATGTTAAAAGAGTTTTAAGAATAGATGTTTTACACAGCATCCCAGATCTTTTTGTAAAGTTAGTTGTGCAATATATTGCAAAGGCTGAAAGCACATGTATATGTACAGGTAAAAAAGATGCTGCTGAAAAATCCACTGAGGTGGATTGACCCATTACAGATTTGGTTACCTCAGCTTTTTTTTTCTTTTCTTTTTTTAAACACATTAGATTTTTATCATCCTTTTTTTTCTCATGTCTCCTCTAACGCCAATCCTATTAAGGTGAAATATTAAATTACTGCAAAGTACCTTTAATTAAAATCCCATCCCATTCCTGGTCATTCTGTTTAGGGTTTGACAGCTTGCAAAAACCAAGTGCATTATTTGGATTATGGAAGAAATTATAACAAAAATATGACTCCAGAAAACTTGCGACTGGGACACAACCTCTTCTTGTTTTGTGCGCCCTTCCTTTTTAAACATGTCTGCTTTCATTTTGTGGACGCTCATGCAGGTAGCCAGTTGCCCACTAGAGGGAGATGCATCTCTGCTTCCCGGTGGCTATGGAAGCTGGAGAGGTTCTAGAGAGATATTTTGATTAACAAAACAAATTAATCAATTCACGTAGTTCGAGTGTAAAGAAATAACGGCATGTAAAAGGTGCATTTATAAACTTTGTTCTGCTATGGAGGCAAATGGTTTTACAAAGTCTCTCCAGCATCTTAACAATGTAGTTACACTTATTGTCATGAGATTCTCAATCTCTCCAAGCAGATTTCAGAAATCTGAAAACACCCACTGACATCACCTTGATTTTTTTTTTTATTATTATTATTATTATTATTTGGTGATACTAATGTACATTTTAGCATCTCAACCTTTGCTGTGGTGTGAAGTGGTTGTGTTCACATGCCATGGTGTCTTAAAGGACGTAAAATATTTTAGGACTTTTGTCAAGGAAAAGCTTGTGGTACTGGATATTTAAAGAGATACTTTTAAATTATCACTTATTAAAGTTATATCGACATATTAATAAATTTTATGCATAAATGGACATTCTCATGTTTTGAAATAAACATTTATATACTGATGTACTTGCATTATGTGATTCTTAAAGTAGGGATTTGTTTAAAGGACAGGTGTAACCGGCTACAAGTTAAAAACGGGAAGAATCAATAACCAAATCAGTGCTAAAAATAATGAATAAAAGCAGGGATAATAATTATAGTGTGGAATATTTACCTGTTATACTCTAAAAAAACATTTAGTTTAAACCAGAAGTTTGGACAATTTTGCTACCTCTAATTCTAAGGACCAATAAAACCCTCAGGTAATTCTACACAGATTTTTATTATTATTATTATTAATTGTGCATTAAGAGTGATCTCGGATAAAGTCAGTTTATTTTATGTCAAAACTCCACTGTAAAAATATTTATTGTATTAATGCAGCTAGAATAATTTTGATAGCAAAACTGCAAGAAAACTTAATATAAATACCAATTTTTGTCCATTTGAAGTTCACAGCAATTACTTTTGATTAAGATGTGAGTGTTGAACATGAGTAGCACTTACAGGTTACTTTATAAGGTATCTGTTGAGTTAATGTTTAGTTAAAACTATAAATGCCTTTTCCAACAGCACAAAACTAACATTAAGATTAATTAAATAACCCATCAACTTATTTGTGAGGGGTTTTTTTGTTTGTTTGTTTGTTTGTTTTTTCATTTTGCAAATAGAGAAAGAAATATATATAGAAACACAGAATTATTCTGTGTCTATATTTTTAAAAAACTGCTCTGTTTAAAATCAGTATTGGAAAAGAATATTGGTCTAATGTTGCCTCAGGCTGCAGACTTCTGATGTAGCTGATCAATTAATTAGAAATTGTAACTGATATTTGTCTCTTGTCAGCAAACTGCCATATGTCCCGGAGTTCTTCAATTAGATCCATCATTATTTTGTGATACGTAGGGTCAAATCCTCTATTTTGAGAGGTCATAAGTATTATTACAGCAAAGTGTAAAAAGTGAAATGGTAATGACATGTGTCACAGTCTGAGTGACTTGTCAAATAATGACATGAGGCCAAGTCAGAAACAGGCCTAAATTGCAGCTATTTGTGCAATGACAGCTTTCAACCACACAGTGGCACTCAAGTCTATCACTTCAACTCGTAGTGGACATACCTGCTGGGAGTGACTTTACACTAAAGACACTTGTTTCTGTTTTCAGTAGAAAAAGATTATGTTGACAATTTACAGATTCTATATTTGTTTTTATGTTGTCTGTTATCCCTCATGCTCCTAAATCATTCGGCTGCCAACTTTTTGTCAAAAACATATACAGGTGGCTTAGAAAACGATATGCTAGAGGTGAAAGTAGTATGCTAATAACTTACTAATGGTAAATTCGCCAGACTGCATAGTTAAAAGTATTCCTATAGTGATAAAACCAATCTGTTCTCTGCACTTGCACACAGTTCCCCCGAGGCTGTGATAGAACAAACAATGGTCTCTTTGTCAGGTGTGTTGAAAGGCTTCTGGGGAAACACTGAAGAAATCAATCAGAATCCAATCACAGAACTGATTAAGATTTCAGCTGGATGGATAAATGTACTGATATATAAGTATAAGGCTAACCAAAATGCTTTCATGTAACACATACAGAAGTCAAAGTTAATATTATGACCAGTGACAGATACAATGAAGAGCATTGACTTTCCATCATAAGTGCCCATGGGAGTGTAGCAATTTAGACTATATTGTGCTGCATGTAGTCTCACACTGCAGTAGTTCTCTTTACTTTACACTGAAGGAACACAAGTGAAATGGTTTCGGTTGTAGGATTGCTAGCCAATCAGGAGACAAGGCAAACCTGTCTCATGTACAAACAAATGAAGGGGATGCTTACAAAACCCAAGTTGATTCTGACAGAAAAAGTGTCAGAATCGACACTTTTTCTGTTAAAAAAAAAAAAGTTGATTTTTTTCACACATTTTTTGGCTGAAAATTTTTTGGTTTTAGCCAACAAAAAATGGTGTGTAGGGTGAAAATTTTTGAGTATGGGGGTTGTGGAGAATTATCCTTTTTCCATTAGGTTCTTGGTGTATGAGGTTGAAGAGGAATCAGTGAGTTGAATTTATGAATACTATTCATTAATACCGATATACAGCTGGTCCATTTGTTCACGCTGTCCTTATGGGCTCAGAGCAAAATGGCATTAAATATCAGTTTGTAATTCTCTTTGTTAGCTGGGCCCCTAGTGTGTCATTTCCTTTGACCTTAGCTTAAAAGGTGTTCCCTAACATGTAATTTCCTTTAGCCTTAGCTTTGCGCACATGTACTTTATGGGTGTGCATGTAGGTGTATATGAGTATGCAAACAGCTAAAAGAAATAGAGGAAAACACAGAATTATTTATTCTCAACAAAGGGAACCGAAAGTATCAATTAAAGGCTTGGAGATTTTAAAAATGAAAGCGTAGAGCGATCAAAGACGATGGGCTGTTCTGATGCGCCTTGTCGTCTTTCGCATCAAACACGCTGTGCTTCCCAGAATCCTGAACTTTTGAGGTGACAAAATACGGCATGACATCAGAAGCCACACATTTGGTCTTTTGGACTATATTAAGTGAGATGGAAGACCATTAATATTTACCTCACAAATATCACATGGACTTTTGTCCATGACAGTCATGGTTGGATATGACACACTTTCTTTGTAAACTATGCATTTCAAGTTTGTGGAATTTTAATTATTTAGAAATCGTTTTGCCTTTGTGCAACCCCATTTGTAATGTTAAAATATATTAGAAGGACCCTTTTAGGAATTTAGAACAATAATATCTGTCATGATGTGTGTAGGTAAGGTAACCAGATAAGAAAAGATAGAAACACTAAAGAGAGGAGCTAGAAGGACTAGCAAAGAAATAACTGGAACCACAAAAGAAAGATATACCTAGACTCAGACATGTAAGAATAACTGAACCTAGGGTGATGAAATAACTAAGAAATAAACATAACTAGAAACACTACAGGGAGACTGAAATGAGGAAAGCAATAACAAGGCAATTATAACCACAATAAATAACCTCAAACAATAAAACTAAAATGACCATTAAGGGCTAACCTAACCTAAAGGGATAACCTAAAACATAATAATAAAGATGAAGAGCAAAACCAAACCCAAAAACCCAGACTCCTAACAATATCTGTCTAAATATAGAGCTGATTTAGACTAGCAGTCCAACAGGACCCAAAACCACATCCAAGACCAAATCTGACTTCTATGGTTTTGAAATAACTTCTATTTCAAAATGTTCAAATGAGAGGTATTTTATGAGCCTTTAAACTTTTGTCATGTTTGCAATGTGTTATTTACACATAGGTCAATTCTTATTCAGACAATAAATAAGTGAAGGTAGGAGGCAGTGCAATCCGAGTAATCTTCCAGTGTGAATGTGTAGAGCATTTCTGGTCAAAGTAACTGTCAGATATAAAAGTTAGGTGTAAACATCAACTGGAGAATATTCAGAAGAGGCATCATAAGATTTGTTGGTTTATATACTGCTTTAGATTTTCTTGTCCCTTCTCGGATTAGCCATTAGCTTCAGTCTAATGACAACCGCTAATGTGAAGATAAACCTAAGCAGGACACCAAGAGAGTTATCTGCTGCAGGTAAGACATTAATATTGTATAACCTTTTAACAAAACTTCACTCTAAAATGTAAAACAGTTATCTAAGTGTTAAAGTCAGAATAAAAGTTGTGCAAAAGAACATGTACAGTCAGTGACAAAAGTCTGCTATTTGGGTCACTTATGAACAGCAGTCAAAAGTAATTTTAATTAAAAATTTTAAAAATCCCCAATGCACATACCCTGCGGCAGGCAATTAGCATCCAACCAGGGTAAATGACAAAAAGTGATGATTTTTTTTGGCAGCGCTGTAATTAGAAACATACATTTTTTAGTCATATTGTGAAATTCATAGTGAGAAGATTGAGTTTCCAGCAAAATTTAAATAAAAAAAGAACCAACATATGAACCACTTCTGTCTCACAAGCTTCTCTCTTCCTCTTGATAGCGTTTTGTATGTAGGTAAACAGCATTCAGACACAATGAATGATGAGTTTATTAGCTCCTACCAGCTGTGACCAACCCTTGGGTATTGTTGGAGGGGTATAGCTGTATCAGCACAGGACTGTAGAGATGGGGGCTGGGGGGCTCTACCCAGGCCAGGGGGAACGGGAGGGGTGAAGGGAATCACAGACGAGGGAGCGCCTGTGAGTATACCAGAAGAGCTCCCTGGCAACTAGAGACAGGATTGACGCCATAAATGGGGCTCCCCTGTTCTCTCACCATGAAGCAGTCAAACAAAGGCCAATGACAGAGGGTGGGAAAGAAGAGGAGGGGCAGGGGGTATGCAGGATATCTAAATGGGTGTAAAGCTTCTGAAGGCTGGACTGCAGACGAATTTCTGCTCCTCACCTTGGAAAGCTTTTCCTGCCCTGATAGTGTCTTGAAAAACATCTTCACCTTTTTCCACTTTTTGACATTTTGTCATGTTTTAACTACTAACATCAGCCTGTCATGATGGGATTTATGTGACAGAGCCACATAAAGCAGCACGATTGTGAATAGAAGTAAAATAATAAATGGCTTTCAAAAGTTTCAACAAACACAAATCTGAAAAGTGTGGGATGCGTTTAGATTCAGGCCAGTGAGGCAATCTTTGTGGAATTCCTTTAGCAACAGCTACAGCTCCACGTCATTTTGGGTATGGTCTTTGACTGGGTCAGTCTAACACATGAAGTAAGCCATTCCACAGCAGCTCAGGCTGGGTGTTTAGGGTCATTCCTGCTAGGATTTATGGTCTTTCCAACCATTAACATGCTTTTTTTGAGGACTGACATCTGTTGAGCTCCACCTATCTGCCCACCATTTCTGAATAGGTCCCCTTTCCCTGAAGAGAAAAGAGTTCCTACAGTATAATGCTGCCTTAATCAAGTGTTACTGAGAGGATGATGTGTTAAGGGTGACTTGCAGAGTCCGTTTTTCACCATGCATCCGTATGTAGGCCAGACGGTTCAGTCAGACGAGACCAAACTAGCAGGACCTTTTATTGCTTTCTGATTCTGTGAATGATGCGTCCCTTGACTTTAGGTTTGTTAGGTTTGCAGATGTCATCTCTTACCATTTTCAGATGATGGGATGGAATTGTGATATTCCTAGAGCTGGGGATATAGTTTTAAAACCTAACCCTGTTAAAACTTCTCCGCAACTTGACAGGAAACAACGTTTCTGGATTTATTCCAAGGTTAAATCACACAAAGAGGGATACATTTAGAAATTTGGGAACTTCTGACAGCAAATTATGTTGTATCAAAGTATTAAGTAAAGGGGCGGGGCTGCCACAATTTTCTGATTTGTATGTGTAAACTGTATTAGTCATATTTGACTTAGTGGTTATTTGTCTTGGTCTGTCACATAAAATCAAAATTAAATATACTAAACTTTGAGATATGGGGAATTAGCATATTTCCAATACACGTGTTAACATGGGACTCATGTGTCCCTGAACGTGTCACAGCTTTCTCGCTTACTGACATTGCGGGGAAAACTGAGCACGAGGTAAACTGGGGCTCCAAATGGAGACGTTTAAGTTTAGCTTAAAAAGCCGCATTAATAATTCATCACAGTGAGCGCAGAGGTTATAGATCTCTCACAGAGAGCATCCTCTGAAAGCACCAAAAATGCGCACGCCGACCATTTGTACACGCGCGCGCTTGTGCGCACGAGCAAGCGAGCCACCTTGATGTTAATTACCGCAGCGTCATTCATTCGGGATGAGTCAGAAGAGGTTGCGTTTGCGGGGGGAATATTGGATTCCGGGGTGATCTAAACGCACCACCGTGGTCAAACCGCCCGCCACACCCTTCAGAGTAAACAAAAGGCAAGACGCACGTGAACCTACATCTGCGGGTGACGGTTGCTAAACATTACGGGTCGTTTAAAAGAAAGCAGTGGGGTTCAGGTGGCGCTGTGTGGCAAACAAGCTTTTGCTCGGACGTGCAGAGTTTATCTCCAAACACGTCTTCACTTTCTACGCGTCGGCTGCTCGTGCAAACATGTACACAGTCGCACAGGCATGCGCACATGAGGTTCACGTTCCAAAAATCAACCCCTTTGTTTCTGTCGCCCCCCGAAACAGGAATTCGGCAGAGAAGCGTGCTCGTGTGGACCAGACTGTCTCCTCCCCCCACCATAAGCACACACACATACACACACACACACACACGCCAACTCTCTCTCCTCCCTCAGTAACCCACTACCATCACCAATAACACACACACACACCTCCTCAACCCCTTTGTGTGTTTATGTGCGCATGCTGAGAAACCCGGTGACGGATGCTGAGCTTAGAAAGCTTTTTTTCATTGTTTTATTATTTAAAAAAAAATATATATAATAATAACATGGATCCATTTTATTCATCAGCAACAGCTTCTGCTGGATGTATGGAAGCCTGCAGGTGAGAATAAGGCGGACCGGGTGAGCGCGTGAGTCTCACCTCTCCATAGCCAGGATCCGGATTGCAAGAGGAGGCTGTTACCAGGAGCAAGTGCGGCAAAATTGGGACTTTTCCACCATCAGCATCCCTCCTCTCCTCTCCTCTCCTCGCCTCATCCCTGCTCCTCCTGTGGCCACACCACCTCCCCTCTTCCGTCCCTCCTTCCCTCCCTTCTCTCTTTCTCCTTCTTCCGTGATCCCAGAATAGCCTCGCACCCCTTATCCCCGGGGATAAGCGGTGGAGTGTTTGGAATTTCGGGGTGACTCGAGGGAAGCTGGAGGATGGATTAGCAGAGGCGGCGCAACGGCAAAACTGGAGCAGCACGCGCGACCACGCCGGGGGGGAAGGGGGCGACGGGACTCGGTGAATTCACGGAGCCCCCGGGACAGAGGTGAGTAAAGCCGTCCGTACCCCCTCCGCGTGGATTTACACAGGCAGGCAGGCAGGCAGGCATGGGGGCGGGCTGCCTCTCTCCTCCCCGGCGCAAGGAGGTGAGAGGCGGACAATCAGCACATGGCTTTCACGTTTCTGTAACTGATGATCTGAGGCAGTCTGCTTTTTTTTTTTTTTTTCTGTTGGCGGAGGCGTAGATGTGAAAGGCTCCCGTTTAAACACTGATTGATAAAAAAAAAAAAAAAAAAAACTACAGCAATCAAAGCAAATTGAACATACTGAATCCCTCTAGAAAAGATGCAATCGTCGTGATAGTTCTGCACGCTTCATGTAAACCAGGACAAAAAACGAATAAGCACGAGGGTTCAGCATTTTTCCCTCCTCAGTCTGTGAATTAAGTTGGGTGTTCCCTCCTCCTCAGGACTCATAGAAGGCCCCATTAGGTCCCTGTGAGAGTTAAGAGGCATTTCTAATGCATTCCGCTTAAACTTTTTTCACAATTTGTCACAACACAAGCACAAACGTCCACTGTATTTTATTGCGACTTCAGACGTTTGACAATCATGAAGTAGCAAAGTGGAAAGAAAAGGATCACATTTTGGAAATTTTTTTGTTGCAAGGTAAAGCATTCCTTTGCAGGCAGCAATGGCTCCATGCTTAAGGTCCTTATCCTACTAGAAGGGGAACCACCGCCCTGGTCTTTTGCATCATATAACAGTTGTCCCCCAAGCCCCCATCAAAGATTATCCTACATTTAGCTCTGTGCCAAAGATAAGGATCCTTTCAGCATGAGGCTGTCACCACCATCTTTTATTGTGTGTTGCAACCTGCCACATGTAGGCAGAGTAATTCTGGTTTTATCATACTCAGGCATCTTTTTCTACATATCCACAGGCTTGACATAAACTGCAAATTGGACTTTCGTTTTAGGGCATTTGTCTTTTATTCTTATTTTAAACCCAGATTTATGGCGTGCACAGCTAATACTCCCACCTGAGCTGTTCATGCCTGCTGCTCCTCCATAGCTATCTAATGATTTTCTTGCCCAGCCTGTCAGTTTAAGTGGATTTCCATGTCTCAGTATGGTTTCTATGACATTTTGGATGGTGAATTGAACAATGCTCTATAAGACGTTAAAAGCTTGGGGTGTGGTTTAACAACCTAATCCCCCTTTATGTCTCACCAACACTTTATTCCTGAGCTGTCTGCTCTGTTCCTTGGTTTTCATGATGCTGTTTGTTCTCTAACAATCTCTGCTGATATTATAATAAATATATTAATCCTTTGAATTGATTCACAGACGCATTGCTCAAGCCCTGCGCATCGAAGAGATGCAACCTCAGTTTATGACACTGATTATTCAAAGCAAGTCCCCTCAAATGCTGAAAAGAACAGAATTACTGAGACAATTATGTCAAACGGCAACATTTGACCGATTTGGCTCAATTGCTGAGTGTTTAATAAAGAGCAGGATCCCACAAAGCTCACAGAACAGAGTAGTTATGACTAACATGAATACCTTTGTGATTAAATACACAGGACTTCATTATAATTCGGTTGGAGTACAGCAGAATATCAAATCACATCATTTCAGTGTGTTACTTACAGCACACAATGAAAATAATCAGTGTTTCTTGAGAATATTGAATAGATTAGTGTGTGAAATGATTAAACTGTCAAAACTACAATCTAGACACCACTGGAGGATGTTTCCAGTTTCAGGAATCATAGTTGTGTAGCAGTCTGGCGTGAGTTAGATGCTGACGCGTCGCTGTTGAGATGGCAGCAGTTTGTAAAGTTTAGCTCCCCTCACTATCTTCTGCAGGGAGCCTCTCGTCTACCATCCTGCTGGTGTTTTAATGCTGTTGTGTTTACTGATTCACCATTCCCATGAATGAGTCATGCTACTTTGGTCTCATCAAACAGTGTATTGATCAGGTTCTCTCGTGTGTGGATGCTCAGTTTCGTTAAATGTAAAGAACATGAAAATATAAACATGTAGTCGTGTGCAAATAGAAATTCTCTCATGTGAATGCTTTTATTATACAAATTAATAACTGATTTGTTTGTCTGCTTTATGCTCGTTTAGTTTTCTCCACCCAGATCCTCACTTATTGTTTTTAGATCTTGTTTCCCAAAATCTATTGAAATAATAATAATAATAATGCAGTTTCAAATGGATTTTTAAGACAAGAGAGCTGGAGCAGCATTCTTCCCTTCATCGATGTTCTCCAGTCATTGTGTGGGGTGAGGGGAGGACACCATGTGACATACTGATTAAAGGTTTTTTTCACTGGTGGTCAGGTTAGCTTGGCTGTAATAATTTTGATGGCCTTAGAATGTGACTAATGTCATTTTCATGCTCATTAAAACATTTACTGAACCGACGGAAGGGAACATTCATCTCAGAGGTCACCACTCCCATCGGGAAATAAATACTTCATCAAAGGATAAAAGTGATCACTGAAAACAAGTCTGTATTGATCTGTAATAGCATATGCACTATCCCAGTCTATGTCCTGCAAAACCCTAAAAGAGCTCCTGATTTTTATTTTATTTTTATTTTTTTGTCACACATCTGTAGATAAAGGCCTTACTATTCAAAAGAACTGAGAAGATAAAAATAGCTGGGTTTTGTTTATGGTTCAAAAATTGGATAAAGTGGTTGATTTCTAGCATGAAGGCAGCCTTAGAGTGGGTGGAAAGAAATAAGCCATAACCTGAAATTCAAAACAAGTAATATTTGGATTTAATGAATCTGAAATGACAACAGATGACATGCTCCTTTTGTCTGATAATGGGTTTTTTTTTATGCAAAAGACCAATAAAAATCTTGTAAATGTTACCAACATCATGAGTGTAGGCTACACATTAGGACAGCTAGAGCAGTTTGAAAACTGGAATCTGAGGGTTATTTATGTCTCACAGTTTTAACCAGCAAAAAACTGTGATCCATGCTCACAAAAAAAGTAAAATAAAATGCTTCATCTTAATCGCTTTTTGACCGTGAAATGTTCAACAAATAATCTTTGATCAACCATCTTTATTTTTATCCTGTAGCATAAATGTCAGGTAATTCACTTGGATTTGATGTTTGTATTTTTTTTTTCACTTAAAAGGTCACATTCATTAAAGTAGAGCAGACCCATTTGCAGCGTGATGTCACAAGGTGCATTTCTTATTTTTCTTTTAGTGGGTAAGCAAGCATGAAAATCTGAGAAGTTAATATGAAAGAAAAATAATCTCAAACACATGCGTTCACCTAAATACAAACTAAGGTTTGTCAAGAACTTAAGCATTCTTTTTTCTAAATAAAGAAAGCAGCCGGCTTCGTAAATACCTGTCCAGCACAGAATCATAACTCACTTGTGAGTAGATAGTGGTGAGCAGTACAACTCTTACCACAGGCATATTTATTTCCCTTTTTTTACTTTAATTTTTTGTGAGGGTTTTCACATGAAAATGCAACCATACTAGTGGAATAGAAAATATTAGCAAACAAGCACCTCAGTCATCTAAAACTTGAATTGCTCCAATCATGAAAAACTATTATTCCTTAACACCGTTTTACGAATGTAAGTTTTTTAAGTGCAATTTATGTGTGGGCTTCTCGTGTGCCCCAAACTTTTATCGCTTTTTACTTTGCATTTGAACTTTATTTATTTATTTCTAGCTTCTATTTCTTTAAAACATAATAGTTGTCTTATCGTTACAACAATACAGTTGTAAAAATTAAACAAAAAACAAAAAGTTAACTTGATAAGTAGTGTTGTGGAGGAGCTAGATACATTTCTCAGTCTGCAGCTTTTATCTTATATTTAAAATTTCTAAAAAGAAATATTAAGAAAAAATCAAAATATTTAACCTAAACTTCTTTATTAATGTCTGCTGCTACCGAGTTGAAATTTGATAACGTCAATGAAAAACAGCGCTATATGTTCTGTAACTTTCATAAGCAGTAAACTGCTGGAGCCGCCTCCACTCCACCCACCACAGCTGCTCCCATGAGACCCTGATCAGAGCAGAGTTCATTTTTAGCAGCATTTAACATCGTGTATGAAAATCTGAAATTTTCATCAAAATGTTGTTTTTTTATAAACTAGCCCTAAACAGCTTCAGAGAATAGTAGATTTCTATTTCAGTCAAACAATGCCAAGAAAAACACTTACTTTGTTGTTAGCATCATTAGCAGTGTTGGCACAGCATCTCCATGTCATTTGTACATTGAAGTATTTCCTGCATTGTGCCAAAATCAGTTTGCTAGATTGAGGTTAAAAGTTGAAATATTTAATGAAACAATTTTTTGCAATCAATTACTATTCCTTTTGCTCCCTGCAGCACTCTGGAGTTTTGCTCCCTGCAGCACTCTGGAGTTTTCTCCTCAGTTATTATTACTGTAACTGTTTGAAATAACTTTCACTGCTCTGAATGTTTGCACTAAACACACACGTTTATTTAGCATTTTCACTCTTTCAAACTCTGAAGTCTCTCTGCAGAAGGTGATTCATTTCTCCAGGGTCTCCACTGCCAGGAGGCTTCCATGACTCACCACGTGTTTATGTTCGACGCTTAAATGATCTGCCAGTTCTGAAAAGTTCATCTGTTAATACATTTGAAACTTTTTTTTTTTTTGGCACTTTATAAAAAAAAATATTTTTGAGTGTGCAGCATTTGTTGAGCTGACAACTTAAATGTCCAGAATGAAATCAATCAAAATGTGACGTCTAGCAACACAACGATCATGTTCTCCGGTTTGGTAACCTCAACCCAATATCCAACCCAACAACAGGGGTTGGATATTGGGTTATTGGATCACATTCGCCGATTCTTTACTATACAGACATAAAGTGTCTATCAATTTCATCTGATACTCTATTGAAGCTAGGTTATTCTTAACATTGAAATCCATTTGTATGTTAGGTGTCAACGTTAAATCTCCACGTTAGTCTGCAACTTGCGCTTCTTGCTTTGCCAGACACATCCATACGCTGTGTTTCACCACCGCCGCTGCTGCCTTACTCACCTCATTCACACATGGACAGGCACAATGCATACAGAATGCTTGCAGTATAGCCCTATCCAAACACTTTCATGATGTTTGCAAGCATGAGTGTACATCAGCTCCAGCCACTTACTCATGTGATGTATCCCAGAGGACGAATGCTGGCGTGATAGATAAACGACCCCCTTTCTCTGAGCCTGGAGCTCATTCTATGTGTGTGTGTGTGTGTGAAATGTGAGTTAGGATGAGGTTTAAATGCTGACTGGAGTAGGTCACCGAGACCAAGCGGCTAGCGAGAGTGAGACCCCATCCTCAGCATCTTGCTAAGCTCCTTTCAGCCGAACTGGGATCTCTTCCTTCACGGCATCTTCTCCGTTCCTAATTCCAGTCCCTTTTGTCAACTTCCGGTCGACCTCCAAATGTGCATGCTTCTCTTTTGAAGTGTACTTATCTCGGTCCTGTTCTTCCTCCCCTCTCCAACACGTTTCCAGGAGTCATGGAAATTAGATGGGAGAAGTCTTTGATTCTCGGTGCATCACAACGCCTCAGGGTCAGGATCTCTTATCTTGTCAAAGAAAGGGTGATGGAAAAAGAAAACCAAAGGATAATGGCAATGAAAGATAGTTGGGTATAGAGAGAGGTGAAGAATAACAAAAAGGGAAAGGTGTAATGATAAAGAAAGATGGATAAAAAAATTAATAAAACAAGTGTCAGAATGGCCTAATCAAAGACCTTTTTTTGTAAAGAATAATGGGGAAAAAGTCTGTAAATGTGCAAAGCTAACAGAGGCATATATACAGAACTTGCGGTTCTTAATGGGGAAAAATGTTCCGAAGTATTGACTCAAAGAGGCTGAATACTTTTCAGTTATGTGGTAGTTTAGTAGTTAGAATGGCCTAGTCAAAGGCCAGTCCTGTTTTTCAAACAATACTGGGCTAAAAGTATGTAAAAGCTGCAACTCTTGGAGTAAAAGGTTGTTCCAAAGTATGTTGGGAGGCTAAAGAATTTGGAGTTATGTAGTACTTTGTGTTGGTTTACGGCATAAAATCCCAAATAAAGTAATTTCTAGAGGTATGAAAACTTTTGCACAAAATGTGCGTAAAAAGAAATGCCGCCCCAAAAATAGTCCGTCAGACATATTTGGCACAGCTAACGTTGCAAGAGTGAGGATAAACCAGAGGAGAAATGACACAGAGAGGGGAAAAGAGGTCAGGTGGAAAGCGTTAGCAAAATGAAATGAGATATGAAGAAATCAGGTGAAATCAACGTAGAGCAGATGGTACGTAAATGAGAAGTAGCGAAACTACTTAAAAATGGGACAAGGATATGTGTGAGGCAGGGAGGGCGAGATTGACAGATACAGAAAGGAAGAAATCAACAGGATGGGAAGGAAGGTATTGGGAGGAATAGGGAGCTGTAGGGAGAACCGTGAATATTTAACTCTGTTTGACTTTCCATCTGTGCCTCTGGCTGTTTCCTCTCTCGGAGACCTTCTGCATGCCTAAAGATTACTGAAGACACCATACTGTATATATATATATAGATATAGATATATATATCTATATCTATATCTATATATATATATATAGTCTGTGTCTATGTGAGTGTGTGTGGAAGATAAATTTGGGGTAAACAGCTGCTTCCTGCTCAATTCAAAGCTTTGAAGAACCCAAACAGCTAGAATGTCTTTTGATTATAAAGCAGCTCCAGGTACTGCAAACACACACTCACTGCTAAGCATCCCGACACAACAGTGCACATAGGTCATGTGTTTATGTTGCAATAACAACAGTATCACATCAAATGAATGATGATCCACTGTATTAAAAGGCATGTCCCATTTTCTCACAGTGTGAAAACTGTTTCCATTTCCTAAAAGCCACAACAATGGCTGACAGTTCCTTAGTCATTTTTTTTCTCCCTTTTACAAATGCATAGTTTACATACACAGACATTAATTTTAGTAAACCCAAATGGCGATGTCGTGGTTTATGCCTCTGATAGGTTAGCTAACAACAACGTTCAGACATGACTGTCAGGTTAATTAGGCTACCTACATTTCCGTTAGGTTTGAGTGTGTTTTTGCATGGTTGTTTGCCCTGTGTTGCTCTGTGCTGAACCTCTGGAGAAAAGGACCTCATAAACACCTTTTTCCTTTTTTGACTTCATGGAACATTCAAAAGAAATTGGGCAAGATATCAGGAAGGGAATTGTCGACCGTTATATGTCTTGTTCACCCTTTGGTACAATTTCAAGAGAACTGGGGATGTCGTGCGCATTTGCTTTGAGAGTTATATCCAAATGTAAACACCATGGCGATATCCAATCCTTACAGTGGTTGGGAAGGGAACAGGAAGACATCACATTTTGGCTTTTGCTGAAAATTTCAAGAATAAAAAAAAAAATAAGTCAAAGTCCTCCAGACATTCCAGCCGATAACCGTTTGCAATGTCATCCCAACAGGTTGCGACTGGTCCCACCCCAAGATGACATCTCCCAAAACCAAAGCCAAGAAGAAACCACCCAAAGACAGCATGACTCTGCTGCCATGTTTTTATTTTGTGGAGGTACGGATAAATTGGGAATGTGAAAGAATTGTTGTTTGAAACAGTTCTTACATATTTTTCTTGAAATTGTCACCTCTGTATATTTCTGGCTTAATAATCTCAACATTAAGTCAATATCTGAGCTTTTCTTACACGTGTTTGTTGTATGTGCACGCTGCTAAAATGAAGCATTCAATAACTTACTCCACTTTAACAAAATAAATCAAATGCTTGTCAGTTGTCCTTGGTTTTGTTTTGCTGGTTGTGAATTAACATGTGTGTCGATGCTTTCCCGTCCAGCTCCCCATTGTCCTGTCCTCCTTGGTGTCTCTGTACTTCCTGGAGTTGACAGATGTCCTTTCCCCTGCAATGGTGGGCTTCCGTTGCCATGACCGCGACCTCTCCATGCCTTACGTAGAGACTGGAGATGAGCTCATCCCTCTGCTGATGCTGCTGAGTTTGGCATTTGCCGGCCCAGCCGCTTCCGTAAGTCCATCTCACGACTTTCAACACAAAGCAGCGCGTCGTGTTATATTTGCAAAGTTGAGGGAAAAGGAAACTCTGCATCTGGTGACAAAAAGCAATCTCACAGCATGATGCTGCCACTGCTGTGTTTCACCATAAACTATGTATTTAGTTTTCAGTGTTATTTTTATGCTACACGATTTGGTTCCCATTGTCCTTTATAAATATGTTTCCTGTCCTGTTTAAGCAAAAGCAACACTTTTTTTCTTTACACATGCATGAAATATAACTAATACGTAATTAGTTGTGACATTTCATGTTGCCAGCTACTCTGTCAAGCACCGATGAATAATATAAATCATGCTAATGTGCTTTTTGAGCAGATATTCTTGGTGGGTTTGTGTCTAAAATAAATTTAATCGATTCATGTTGTACAAATGTTGCTCAGTTGTTCACACACTTCCATTGCACCTCACCGCACCAACATCTTACTTTAGAGCAGTAGTTCCCAAAGTGGGGGGAGTAGTTTCCCATGCCATTGCAGAGGGGGCGCGGGAAGCAGTATGGATGAATGGAAAAAAGAAAAAAGTTACACAAAAGTGTTTCACTGTAAAGATGGTTTGTAGTGTGTTTTGTGTGAAATAAACTTCAGTGGAGTTTGAAAACAAAATGTGTGTATAGGTTTATGTCTGGTTGAATGATGTGTGTGCCCAGTTGATTTTCTTTTTTGGCGGGGATTTATTGTAATCTGTAGGGGGGGTCCAGAAAATCTTTGGGAACCACTGCTGTAGAGTTTCCTAGATCTCATGCAAATTCCAGTGAATCACCGAATAATACAAAAGTCACACAAATAGGCAAATGTCTAGCAAATTCAGTCTGCTTTCTCTCTCATGCAATATCGATGTTTAGATTGATAAACATCCAGATTTCCATTAAACATTATCAGTCACTCCATGGCCCCCCAAATCGATAGACACCAACACACACTACAGTAATTCATCAGCAGCATGGAAACGAGCAGCAATCGTTTATCACTCTGATTGGAAGTGATCACTGTTCAATAGCACCTTGCTCTGCTTTCACCCTGCTGTGCCTTCCTACAGTCGATCAAAATCACAGACATCTCTACCTGACGTGAATAGCACTTTAACACTTTTACTTGTTTGTGTTTGTTCTACTCTGCTCTTGCGATCTTGCAAAATGCAAGCAGTTGCAAAAAGCCCTACGTGAGCCAATCTGTTCCCCTTCTCTTCATTGCTGGCCGTAGATCATGTTGGGGGAGGCGGTGATGTACTGCATGCAGTCCAAACTGAAGACCTGCCCCAAGTCAGAGGGCAGCATAAACGCCGGAGGCTGCAGCTTCAACTCGTTCCTGCGCAGGACCGTGCGCTTTGTTGGTACGTCCGGCCACCAGGCCCGTTTAGAAGTCGTAATTTCAACTAATGTTGTTACTCTATATGTCTGTATAGCTTTTAGGATGTTCCCCCTGTTTGGAAGAAAGAAAACTCGCAGTCAACGCCAACTTGTGAACCCAATTCTTATTTTCAAAAATCACAAAAAATTTTCATACGTATTTCAGGCTACGGTTATCCAAGTTCAGCTAAGCCTTATTTATAGAGTGACAATTTTACTGTGATCCAAAGTTCCCAGTGAGTCCCGACTTCATTTCATTTTTCAAAGTAAAGAAATAAGCTAATTACAGACATTAAATGAAGGGTGACTTAAAATGAAACCGACTTAAGAAGCTGAGATAATGAAATACCCGAGGCAAACTTTGAGCTTTGAAGTCAAAAGAGTAATTAATTCACTTTCCCGCATTTGTGTGTGTGGGCCTTCACGCGCGTGGGTGTGTGTGTGTGGAGGGGGCTGGGGGGATGGGGTGGGTGGGTGTGTGTGTGTGTGTGGGGGGGGGATGGTGTGTGTGTGTGTGTGTGTGTGTAAGCACGTAAAAATGCATCAGACTGACAGCTTATGGTGTCACTTCAGGTTGCTGCTAATTCATGCTAGCTTTTTTTTCACCCCCCACTGCAACACATGTCTCAGAAATGAACCACTCTGTGTGAGGAAGGCATTGGGCGGGTTGTTTTTTGGGGTTTTTTTTTCATTCGCCTGATGCTGCATTCACCTCCGTTGCCTCTATTTCTCTCCCTCAGGTGTTCATGTGTTTGGTCTCCTGGCAACAGCCCTGGTGACAGATGTCATCCAGTTGGCTACCGGTTATCACGCCCCTTTCTTCCTCACCGTGTGCCAGCCCAATTACACGGCTCCGGGGGTGTCATGTGACAACAACGCCTACATCACGCAAGATATCTGCATGGGGAAAGACCAATATGCAATCATGTCAGCAAGGTAAAAATGTGCTTGTATTTATTTAGCACAGAATCCTATTTATATAAATATTAAATGTGTGTATTTTTAGTATTTTAACACATCTTACAAGAATACAACTGGCATTAGAATAGTCAAAGCTGTTTATTTATTTAGGATTTTATAAAATTAAAATTGAAAAAAAAAATATTAAATGTTCTTTGTTAAGTAAAAATTTGCATGTGAAGGCATTTTGGATTCAGTTTTGTGGCTTTTCAAGATGCTCTGTAGAGGTGCATGCAGGGGATCAGACAAACAAGCTCCAGCGAGTCGGTGTGAAAGGCATATTAGATCCGTACACAGGAATGATCACAGCTTAGCGGCACTGATACAGGGATAATCCCAGTAACTGTATTACAAGTGTGCATGCGAGTGCTTCTCTTCTCAAGGGGAGCCGTTATTAAAATACCTAAAGACGTAGCTGTTTTGCATAGGATGACAAGTTTTCTATTATTACCTTTTGTCGCCAGGGGCGGTGGGACGAAGCAAATAGTTTTGAGAGGTGGAGGAAGAAATTGACGGAGATGTGTAAAAATTAGTTCTATGAAGCACTTTATGTTTTTTTTTTGTTTTTTTTATATAAGCAGCTTTGATGTCTCACCTCAGCCAGATTCAATTCCTCTTACGTACCCCAGTGTGCCACATTCGTGGTTAATGGGGCTGAAATCCGAGGGCATTCATTAGGACAGGCGAAACAAGTTGCTGTGTCATGTATTGTACCTTGAAAACAATTCAGCACTTTTTTACACGTAAAATTCTGAAAAGTGTGGTGTGGTCTTAAACAACCCGCAACAATATCTGTAAGTCTTCTGTCTCTACCAGCAACAACCCAAAGACTGAAATTTTTAGACGTTCTATTTTTTGTGAAATTGTTCAAGATAAGTCAGACTAAATTAAATGTAAATAATGTAAATGGTATTTACATTACATGAATTTCCTGGCATCCATCTCCAAGCCAAGTTTTTGCCACAGATTCTAAATAGATCTGGACTTTGACTAGGCCATTCCAACACAATGGTTGAGCATTGTTTGGAAAGAAAAAAAGAGAAGGATTAGTCCTTCCAGAATTACCCTATATTTAACTCCATCCACCTTCCATCAACTCTGACCTGCTTCCCTGCTCAAACTAAAGAAGGCATCCCCACATCATGATGATGCCACCACGTGTCATGATAGGGGTGGTGTGTGCTGTCCGGTGTTAATTTTCCACAACACAACGTGGCCAAAAAGTTTCATTTCAGCTCATCTGACCACTTTCAATAGATTTGTTCTAGCTACTGTTCCGTAAACGTCGGGGCGTTCATGACGAATAGCTGCCCTATAACAATATTCTCCTATCTGAGCCGCTGACCTCTGCAGTTCCTCCAGAGTTACCATGGTTCGTTTGGATGCTCCTCTGATTAATGCACTGCCTGGTGTATCAGTTTAGGCAAACGGCCATGTCTGTGTAGGTTTGACGATGCGCCATGCTCGTTTCGTTTTTGGACATTGAACACAGCTCCTTAACGCCTCCAAAGCTTGTGACATTGTTTTATAACCTAACCCTGCTTTAGACTCCTGAAACATTATCCCTAACAGGAAGCAGATGAATTTATGCTGAGGTATTATTTTTTGGTTGAGTTTCTTTAAAAGGCAGTTGGTTGCACTGGATTTTATTTAGGGGTATCATAGTAAAGGAGGTTGAATATAATTCCAGACCACACTTTCAGATTTTTGCTTGCAAAACCGGAATCATTTTCCTTCCACTTACCAATTATACCTTACTTTGTATTTGTCACCTAAATTCCTAGGAAAGTACAAGTAAAAAAAAAAAAGGCTTAAAAACATCTATCTTTATTTCTCCACTTCTAATTTTCCTGCTCTTTTCCTGTAGGAAAACCTTTCCATCCCAGCATGCTACGCTGTCTGGCTTCGCAGCTGTATATATCTCTGTAAGCACTTCAACTTACTAAGATTCTACTAGCATGATATGTCTGTGGATGGATGCTTATTTATAGCCCTGGAAAAATACTCAGTTAAATCTGATTTTTTTTTGTGTGTAAAACTGACACATTGCAAATCTACAAGGAACAACATGCAGTCAGCCGTGACTTCACTTTTCTTCTCTGTTTCATCATCGCTTGACAAAATAAATAGATATTAACTTTTTTTTTACCAATTATAAAAAAGTTAATATCTTTTAAATCATATACAAAATCTAGAGTTTCACTGATCAGAGTTTTTATGGCCAAATACTAAGAATGGATTCTAAAAATCTTTGACTTGAAGAGCTATGAATAAGAACCAAGTACTGGATGAATTGAAGATTCAACTGGATTAACAATATTTTGTAGTAAATTAAAACAATGATTTTATCTAAAATCATTGCTTTAGATAAAACAATGATTTGTTGTATATAGAGCTTATATAGAGCTTTCTCACTGCATCACTAATAATCAATGCAGTATACAGAGGTATCTATAAATAACACTCAGCTAAGAACAAGTACAGCATATTTACTTATTTACATGACAGAGAACAGCTCACTCTCTATTTTTTGCTTGACACACCTCAATATGTAGATGTTTGTTGTACCAGTTCAAGATATGCTAATGTTTTCTGCAAATAAATAAATAAATAAAAATACAGGCAAGTCTGACTTCATATTTGACAGACAAAAGCTGATTTACTGTAAGATACAAGATTGTTAACAATGCCAGCCTTTCTGTTAAAAACAAGCATTAGGAATTTCTAAAGGCAACAAACAGAACGCCATAATGTTTGAGAGAGGACGCTGACTGTGTTACTCAGCTCTGCAGTCATGCATTTCAGTATTATTTCAAAACAGACTAAATGATGACAGATGGGATATTTTCAAAGTTTTCTAGCAGAGAGTGCAATTAGCATAGTCAGTGTTACTAACTTTGAAAATAAGCCTCTCTGTGTGCATAATACACTGTGGGAGTTTCAAAAAGATCCACAACATTTCCAAATCCAGCATATTCCCTTACAGATACAATTAGACTCTGCGAAACGATAAAAACAGAGCAATCTTGCCGTAATGCACTTGGCTTTCTCTAGTTGACATTTTAAAAGCAGTGGCCTGAAGGATCTGGCAAGACGCGTCTGTAAAAAATAGATTTTTTTTCTTTCTGGATTCCTTCTATCTTTTGTGGCTTCTCTGACTTTGCCCTTAAACATTGACACTGGAGTTATGGAAGTCGTCAGTGCAATCTGGTTTACACTACGTATGATGCATTCACTGATCAGAAAAAAGTAGGATTTTTACTTTTCCAATTGGTCGACCACGCATACAACCACATGATTTCTATAAGTGTGTCTCTAAAAATAACCAGAAATAATCAACTTATTTCACAAATGAAATAAGTTGATGAGTCTTGATGTGTTTATGAGTCTTGATGTTAATAAGTCTTGATGTGTCTGTGCTGTGCTGCAAAGTATTGTTGTTTTTCATCATTGCAACACCATCCTATGTGCACACATACACAAACACACACACACATCCGCATCAGTGGCTATATAACTGCTGCATCACTGGATCCTGTATGTCCTCATTACAACTCACTGAAAAGGCACTGACTGACATCTGTTGCAAGACAGTAAGGAGGAAAAGTGTTGCTTGCTGTCTAATTTGTGCTCTCGTAGGTATTTTTTCTCAATTAATGGTATGCATTTATTCCTTTGTTCTATTCTCAAAAAGCTTTTTTTGCCACATTTTAAGATAATGAACAAATGAAGAGCCAAGAGAAAAATCTCCTCACACAAACATATTTTGAGTAAATCTGTATGGGAGGTAAGGAGAAATTTCTCGTTGCTGACAGGTTTTCCCTCTTGCTCTGAAGAGTAGGATTTTTTTCTGCTCAGTGGCCTGTGGACAAGCTTGTTAAAATAGGTTATTTTTTTGCAAAGCCTGCCATTCTGTCACTCAGCTGTCTTCTATTTTATGCAATCAAAATACAGTAGGCATGCCGGAAATGTGAATGCAGCGAAAAATATATTCTTTTTTTTTCCCTTTCCTGCTCACCCATCAACTTTGTTTCTGTAAAAAGATGTCAAACTGTTCAACTCTGCACATGCTATTCCTTTTCCTACTAGCTAAACCCTATCAGAAGCAACATAATAATCTTTTTAATAAGTCATGTTTCACTGGTTATTCATGCTCTATATTTTGCTTCATATTTTGTCTCATTACAACCACACAGTTTATGTGATTAACTAACCCAGTTCAGCTCCAATTAGTCAACAGTTTGTCTTTCTGGAGACATTTCTCATAAATCGGTGTAAGGGTGGGCACGTATTGCATTGTTTATGATTTACTGTGATAAATTACTTATGATGATAAGAAATTTGACTTATCATTACTGCGATAGATTACAATTAATGACGTTTAAGACACCCCAAAACTGTCCTTATTGTCGGAATTGATAGTTTTCCTATTTTCTCCACTGTTTGTTTAATAAAAGCATCAATAAATACAAGCAAATTAGACAATAGACTTAGTTTGTACAGCTTAATTGTTTGTGGGGCTGTCATGTAAATGTCATACAGCTGGCTAAAAAAGAAGTAATAAATAGTTTTTATCATCATGTTTGTCACAGTGACAATAGTACAAAATACTGCTCTGATATCCTTTTTTATTTGCAAGTGTCAGAGTAAAGGGGACAGAATACACAGGCATACATCTTTCAAGTTTTTATCAGTAAAACATTGAAAACCACATGACCATTTCGTTTCACTTCACATTTATGTGCTACATTGCAATGGGCTTCTGCACAAAATCCCCCCCCCCAAAAAAAACACACACATTTGGGTTTAACCTGAATAAATGTGACAAAATAAAAAAGTGAAGTCTGTCAAACTGCCTCTCGATCCCCCCACACGTCTGAACTCTGTCTTTCGCCAATCCGTGCATGTCTCTCTGCCCACAGATGTACTTCAATACCAGCATCAATACCACAACTAAGCTGCTGAAGCCCCTGCTGGTGTTCGCCTTCTGCATGGCTGCGGGCCTCGCTGGCCTGACTCAGATAACGCAGCACCGCAGTCACCCGATAGACGTCTACGTGGGGTACCTCATAGGAGCTGGCATCGGGGTCTATCTGGTGAGTTGAGAGACGAGCGCCTGGGACGGTGTGACACACGCTTGCGGTTCCTGTCGCGCTTCAGACGATTTAGAGTCAAAGCAAAAGGAAGCAGGGGTCAATCACTTTGATCTGTTTAAAAGCAATCATCTTTTATTTTTCATTGAATTTCAATATAAAAAGTTGTTAGCTTCTCATTTAGGAGCTTGTTTCTCCTCCAAAGTGTGTTTAAGAGTCAGTATGCAGCATGGTTAAATTTTTTTAATTATTATTATTATTATTAATCTGTTAAATTGTCATATTGTCTTTCTTTGAACAATGCCACAGCATGTGTTAACAAATTCTTGATTTTCGCACCACTTCCACTCTCCCTGTGTGGCTTCCATATTTTTTTCTCTCAGCATTTTTTTTCCCGCATGCTATATATAGCTATTTTTATTAAGGAGGGGAAGCGAGAGAGAATAAATAATCTGATAAAGATTCTCTGAAGAATCTCGCACTTCGTTTTAAGAAAACGTGTCGTTGCCAATTTCCACGCTTCTCCTCTCTTTCTCTAGTCTCTCACTTTTTGAAAGGGGGAGCGATTTCTGCCGTTTAAGGAGAGAAGAAAATGAAGGGAAAGGCAGGGATGCAAACTGACCTTACACATAGCAAAAATAGGGAGAGACAGCTATTTATGTACGTTCTCCGTACTGATATAAAAACTTCCTAGAACGTTAAAGATGCTTTCACACTTGTTATTTAATATGTACAAAACTTCCATCTCATTATTTTTCTCACTCCACCCTGTTAGGCTGTGTACGCTGTGGGAAATTTTAAAGCATCAGAGGAAGATTCTCCCTCTTTGCAGCGGCTGACGTCGGTTCATCACAAAGACGGGCTTAGGGTGTTGACCCAGCGGAGCCACGATTCCCTGTACAGGAAGACTCCCAGGGTGTCAGAGAGCAGGGAGGAGCTGGGTGCCGGGTTGGGGTCCGGAGCCCGCAGTAAGGTGAGGAGGGACAAGGCGTCCCTGGCCTCGCTGAAACGAGCCAGCGCAGATGTGGAGCTCCTGGCGACGCGTGGTCCCATGGGCAAGGAAACCATGGTAACCTTCAGCAACACCTTACCCAGAGTCGCAAATGGCAACAGCCCCATCTCCCCCTCCGACGAGCCAGTCGTCACGCAGCGCCACATGACCTTCCACGTGCCCTTCGATCCCCAGAGGTCCCGGCAGCTGGTGTCCGAGTGGAAGCAGCGCTCACTGGAGCTCCGCAGTCAGAGCTCAAGAGACGAAGATGAGGGAGAGGACGAGAGGGACAGAGTAGGCGTCGGAGGGGCTGCTGCAGGGGAAGGAGAGAGCAAGGGCATGCCTTCGTCTCTTTACCCAACGGTGCAGGCCAGCAACGTTACTGCCACGCCGGCAACGGCAAGGATGGCCGTGGCACCGCCTCTGGTTCACATCCCTGAAGAGGCCTTGCGGCCTCCACCCGTTTCCCCCAAGAGTGCCAAAACGAGAGCCAAGTGGTTGTCACTCACAGAGGGAGGAAGTGTGAAAGAGCCTGGATCCGGACCCATCGCGGTGTCGACTCCCAGGGTTCCCAATACGCAGCCCAACCAGCCTCCCAGCCAGCAAAGAGTCACTCAGGTGAGAAAGATGCTAGAAAACTCTTTTCATGCTTCTTAAAGAGGGGGACGGTATTGTGTAGAATAATTTTTTTCTTTCTTTTTTAGTTTTATGTCATGTCATAATATTATTCCCTCGTCTCAAACATACCTTGAGCTTTTAACGCTCCTTTGATTCTTTCATACATATGTGAGGAATCTTTGAAACAATTTGCCTGAGTAGTTTTCTCAGTTAGTTCCTCATTAGGACTGTAATTGTAGCGGAAATTAACATGTTGCTGTCTTCATATAGTTTATACGTTGACTGCTGCCCCTTCCTGCAGGTCATAGCCATGTCGAAGCAGCAGGGTCACGGAGGAACCACATTGTCGGCCAAGACATCAGAAGGGGGTTCCTCCTCGGGGGGTGGCTCCAACTGCTCTGAATCGCCGTACTACCGCATCCCGTCTGATCGAGACAGCTGCACCGGCAGCAACCCGGGGAGTGTCGCGGGCAGCGGGAGCATCGTCACCATCGACGCTCACGCCCCCCACCACCCGGTGGTGCGCGTGTCAGCCAGCAACGGCAAGCCGTGGGAGTGGAGGAACACCATCAGCGGCAACATGATGAGTGCCGACGCGTCGGGCGACAAGCACCGCTTGGCTTTGCAGCGGCAGGACAACGTCTGCCACTACAGGGACTACCGGACGCTGCCGGGGAAAACAGACTCGCTCGGCTCTTCCACGACAAGCGGGAGTGCAGAGGTTGGGGTGGGTCTGGGAGTGGAGCTGCCCCCCCCACCCCTTCCCACGGCCTCTTCGCCTCTGCCTCCTCCGCCTCAGTTGTCTTCCTCCCCTCTTCCACCACCTCCATCCCCTTCCCCGTTGCCCCCGCCTCCACACTCAGGCCCTACTCCCATGCCTCCACCTCCTCCTCATTCTAGCTCCCCTCACATGCCCCCACCCCCTCACCCGTCTTCCTCCCAAATGCCCCCACCTCCTCACCATTCCTCCTCACAAATGCATCCTCACCTCTTATCCCACCAGATGCCTCCACCTCATCACCCATCTTCCTCTCCGCTACCTCCTCCACCTCTTCCCTCCTCGTCCATGCCTCTTCCCCCCCACCCTTCCCACTCCAGCATGCTTCCTCCTCCGCCCCACCCTGACCTGCTGATGGATGGCCACGGCCAGGCCCTATCCCGCTCCTCCACCCTGCCGCGCCGGCCCTCCGTGTCGTCCCGCAGCCACGCCGAGCAGGAGCACTACTACAAGGCCATGCAGAATGAGAGGATGTTATAGTTGGGGAGAGGCGGGAAAGACAACAGACATCATCTCAACATTAGAGATCGTACTTGAAATGACAGAACTGAAGGAGGCATTACAAGAAACCAGGCTGCAACAGGTCAGCAGAGATTTCCGACTTCTGAAAATGACAAAAAGGTTTGGAGCCACTGAGGGCGCTAGGGACTGTAAAGAGGTCTAAAAAAATCTCAGCGGGGTGGCTGTTTGTCTTCGTCTCTCTCGCTTATTCTGCCACAGCACCAGCCGGGACTGAGATGAGGAAAGAGAGAATGACGGAAAACAAGAAGGAGAGGCAAAAAAAAAGTGAAGCTTGCTTGTGCTTGTGCCTCCGGTTTTGTTAGCATCTCTGGAGTTTCTTTAAGGACAGGTTCAAAAGAAGGAGCTGAGAAAGAGATATCACAATGGATGGTGTGGGATTTGCTAAATCAAGTTCCCCTAGGGAGGAGACTGAGAAAACAACTACAGGCAATGCATGCTCATCTGAAACCAGAGCAGCCATTTGAGGTTTTCCTGTGATCTCTTTTTATCCAGCTGAAACACTCTTGTTCCAACACACCGTACAGCAGAGAATATGGCCAATTCAGCAAATTTAATCACAGGTTTAGGAGTATTAACTACAGCTCACAAAGGCTTGAAAGTGAGTGCATTGTCTTTTTGATGCTAAGCAGGTGTATCGGTATGCACCAGAGATGCTCGACTTAGGAAGGAGAGGTGAGTATAAATAGGATCATGCACCACTGGGCAACCTCCTATACGGACGTCACTGAATGGATTATGGCTGTGAACATTAGAGGCAGTGGAATGGAAAGAGAATCGCTTCTGAAATGAAAAGTTCAGCAGGAGCACTCGGCACAAAGCGCGGGCTCACGGTGGGACTTTTCAGCGAGCGAAACCCACCACGGATTGAAGATCGAAGCCGAAACAGGGAACGTAGATGAGTGTTTTGTTTATGAACCCGTGCCAGCTACGCTTCTCAATCGCGTCCCCCGTTGAAGTGTAAAAGTCGCTCCAGCCGGCGAAGCTAACCTTCCTATCCAGCACGTCTGAAGCAGATGGAGGGTTGCATCGAGCAAATTTCATAGTTCAACACGGACACACTTTTCAAAACAATTCCTGAGTTATCTGTTTGTAAAATATTTTTTTAGATATATTGTCCAGGAGAGCTCTTCAGGAATACTCAAATGTGTTGATTTACAACTTTATCAAAACTGGACTGTTGTCAAGTGTCATTCACCTTTTGTGGGCTATGTCTTGTTAGCCTTTTAGTTATTGCACCATCACGTCTTTCTTTTGTTTTTTTTACTAAAAACATGTCTTAATTCAGATGAAATTGCTCTTTGGGAGCCTTAAGGAATTTTAAATGAATTCTCTTAATTTTCTTCAGAGGAGTCAAACTCATTTTCATTTTGGGCCATATAAAGATTATGAATGAATCATCCTCAAAGAGCCAATTGTAGCAAAATATATTGATAACAACCTCATTAACAAACAGTTAAAATATTTGATAAAATATTGAATATCGTTTAACATTTATAGTATTGGGTCTATACAGTTAAAAACTACTTTGAAATTATGTTTAGGCACATAACTGTAAACTTCAAAATTCTATTTCTGTGGCCCTCTAAGATCTAATTTCATCTAAGTCTGGCATTAAATCTATTGTGGACTAGATTTGGCCTATTATGTATGCATCATTTCTTGAGGTATTGAAGACTATGATCACTAGTTCATGTCAATGAGGGATTCAGAACAAAACGTTGAAATAATCAGGTTGTATTAAATTTCTTTTTTTTGTGCATCACAAATGCAATCATTCTTCCATCACCAACTTTGTTCCCTTGATCATTTTCTTTAGAAATAATATTTTCTGATAAATCCAGGCTCCTATTTTGAACCAGATGTGTAACTTTTATTTTAAAGCATGAATTAGCCATTTTTTATTGATGGTTGAAGCCCATTGAGAATTTGAATCCTGCTTTTATGGCAATCTAACATTTCAAAGACGAGGAGCCTTATTTTGTGAAAAGTCTGTTAGCTATACTGTGAAAGTCCTTTTTTTTAATCCTTCTCTCACGGGTACTCTTAGTATATTTTGTGTCCCCGGTTACCGTTGTGATTTCCCACATTTTTTGGGTATCAGCATGTGACTTTCTTGCTTAGAGCCAAAAAGATTGTTTTTGTGTTCCTGGCAACCCTTTAGTTTTAGCCATTAGGTCCTGTAATACACTTAATTACAAGACAAAAAGGTAAATACTCATACAAACTAACACAAGAAATTATCTAATTATGTTGTTGTAGGGCAAGAAAAAAATGTTAAGGTTATTTTATTAGTTAAAAAAAATCGAATGATTAAGAATTTCTGTAATTTTTTTCGTCAGTAGCACAATAAACAGACTAAATGAATGGACCCTTGGTAAAGATGTGTTGCAATGCAGTAGCAGAATCTCGCACTGAAAATGAACATAAGAAGTCCAAAGTTACACTTACATGTACGTTGGTCACCATTCCTAACACCATTTCTATGTTTAATGAAGCTAATGTTACTCTCAACAAACCAAAGAATAGTCAGGTCCAGTTACAGTCTTACAATTTTGCAAACTCCCCAAGTTTATGCTAGTGATGGTAGAAATGATAACTTTCCTGGCATTCCCCCCAAATATCAATTTGACTTGTGGATAGCATTTAATAGGTGATGTGTCACATCATATTAATATTTCATAGAAACAGGAAGTCATGGATTTTTAATAAAAGGTTCCTAGAAAGTCTGACCAGCTTGAAAAAAAAACATCAATAGTTATTTTATAGGAATTATTTGGGTTCTAATAACTGTGTTACTCATGATTTTGCCCCCTGAATAATTGGGTTCATACTAAATGTTGGCATTGTCTCAATTTTTCACTGTGAGATTATTCTACTGCAGTATAATATTTATTTATCTTAAGGCATATCTTTACCACAGAGTGCTAGGAAGTATAACACATGTCCTCCACCTATCAGAAAAGGAAGATTTGCACAACCTCTTGGTGCTCCTTTTAAACACCTCCTGAACACCTTTTTGTCCGTTTATATATTGTATAAGGTTTTTTTCTTTTTTTCACACAGAAGACATCTCATTTAATCACACGTGGTTCATTTTGGCCACTAATTTGATTGTACTTTTTCAAAACACAGACTCGACGACGGGTGGCATCGCTGTCCACCTGCTCACCCCAAAAAACCCAAGAGGTAAATAGACTGGTTTTGTAAAGTTGTCCTAGGAAGAGGTTCTGTTAAATGGAACAAGTTGTGTGTGTTTTTTTTAGAGGTGCTTCTCAGACGAAGAGCTGGTAGTTAAGTTGCCTGTCACTTTGTGCTGCATGTGTGTAAGAGTGTGTGTATTTTTTTTTATGATAGTACTTAAACCTTTTTGAAAGATTAATCCTCTGGTGAATATGCTACAGCTTTGAGCCCAGTTTGACTGTAAGATATTTGAAATTACTTAATATTATTAATACTATTATTATTTAAAAGTCCTCTTTTATGGGCTAATGTTTTCTATCTGTAGTGATGTGTAACATTGATAACATTGTTGAATAAAAAAACAATGTCTGCTTAACTGAGGGTTGATCTCGTGGTGCTTGAAAACAATGCGTGGGGTTCATGAGGCAGCGCTCAAAATAGCGAGTGAGGTCGATGCCATGGCGGCGTTTACCGCCACCCTGATGAAAAGGATCTTCCTCATCGATCCTTAGGTCAAGAGAACTGGTTAGCAAACGTAGAAGAAGCACATTTGCAATGCAGCATTTCTCTCTCTCTTTGCACGGTCTAGTGTCAAGTTTCTGAAATGAATTCTTTTGTTGGTCGGTCCTTAGCGAATTGTCCAGAATAAAGCAAACATTGTCTGAGGTCTCTTGATGTTTTAGAAAATAATGGGGGGAAAAATTCCCAGAAGTCATTCTTTTTTTTTTGTCACAGCCACAAATATTGCTTACTTTGACTTTATGTGATAGAACAACAAATGCAGGATAAATGGTTAAGTGGTTTGAAAATAAAAAACTTAAGTGAAATGTAAAGGATCTTACCAGCGTTGCACATCAAATTGCTCAAGCTCAGTCAAATTGGATGGAAAGTATCTGTGCAGAAATTTTGAGGTACTGACACAAATACTAAATTAGATTTATATCTGGACTTTGACTGGGTCAAAACAAATGAACATGCCTTTATTTCTAGCTCTGGCTGTAGTGTAGTATTTGACGTTCTTTTGTTTTCCAGCCACTAAACCGTTTTCTTTCAGTATTTCTTTCAGTATTAAGGTCTACCTAGACTAAATTACACACAAGTGGACTATTTACTGTTTAGGTGGCATCAATAAGCAACTTGATTCTACAGGATTTTAATTAGGGGTATCATAGTAATCAGGGCGGACTATCATGCAGCTCACAGTTTATGTTAATGAATCACAGAAATCCCAATAAAAAAGATTGGATGCCTTTGAGAGACACTGCATGTGGTGCTTAAAATGTGTGTCGGTTTTTTCTCGGAACGCGTCTGTCTTCGCTCATATGCATATTTGTGTGTGTGTGTCCAACACTGTGGAGCAATGATCTGTGTGATGAGGCCATAGAGGTAGTGGGGGGGGGGGGGGGGGGGGGGGGGGGGTGCAAAGGGGGGGGGGGGGGGGGGCGGGGCCCCCCCGCCCCCGGCGCCGCCCGCCCCGCCCTTTCCCCCCCCGCCCTTTTTTTCTCACACTTT
>CAEFZY010071083.1:0-40031 GCA_903066815.1 Brachyrhaphis roseni
ATTATTCTTTTAACACCATAACAGCTTAAAACAGAGGCCCATTATGTAGAACATTTTATATAATCCTTAAATGTCTAGACTATTAATGTAGGGGGGATGCATTTTAATTTCTGAGCCTGCCTATATTTGCATCCCTGTCTGTTGTCCTGTTGATATGAAACTTATAGCATATAAGTCTGAGCAAATAACACTTGCTCAGAGAACAAGTGTTATTATGTAGAAAAGGTGAAATCCCTCTTAACTCTTCATTTCTTCAAGTTAGCAGGAGGATGCATTTTACGGCAAAGCCTATTATTAGCCTGCCGATATTTGCATGCCCTCTCTATTTTCCTCAAATGTTATCCTATTGACATGAAACTCATACCAGCAATTAAGGGAACAAATGTGATTATGCGGAAAGAGTTATTTCACTCGTAACTGTTTGTTGTTTAAGTTTGGAGGGGATGCATTTTTTGGTAAAGCAAATTATTAGCTTGCCAGATTTCAGTTCGTTTTCTCATCAATATACGAAAGTTTAGAGCGATGCGCGCTCCCGCGACAGGGCATGCATTTCTCGGCATAACACCTGTTTGGCTCAGCGCTGCCTGTTGATCTTAGCTCTAGGAAATGTCCGCTAAAATCATGAAGCTCTTATCTGTGATTATACAGAATCTGGCGACTTAAATGTGCAAGGAAATACATTTCGATTAACATTCTCTCTGATAAGGAAGAGTAATGAAAAAATAGAAATTCATAGGAAAGCTTTTTCATATTTCAAAATTGAAGTATGAAATGTATCATATCTGAGCTTGTTCTCCTTAAACAGGGAAACAAACAGGAACTTCAACAGGAGCTGCTGACCTCATGACCAAGATTCTGGGGAACGAATCTCCTGAACTCTGAATTTTGTTCCCAGACATCAGTTACAGACTGCTGCTTTCCCCCCACACTGTAATGACTGTCAAACTGCACCCAGGACAAAATGGAAAACAAATGTTTAAAATAAATCCCAAATCTTTGATAACAAGCTCCGAGTCACAGCAGGATGCTCAGGTTACTTACGTGTTTGCAGCTCAGAGGAAACTGAGAAAAGATGCTGCTGATGGCCAATCCAGTTCAGATCTGAGTCGGTCTGTCTGTTTGAGCTGCTTACAAGCTGTACTAGTCCAGACAAACCTCCCTACCAAACGCTAAGCCCCTCCTCCGCCTTTTCAGTTTCACTTCTCTGGAAAACAAAACTGGTGTGTCAGGGTTGGGAGAGGGAGCCTGGGTTGGACAATGAGGACAGTCTTGGTCACATGGTGGAGGAGGCTGAATTATGTATTTACCTAAAATATAAAGCTTTTATTACTTTATTACCTAGCTTGAGGCTCCAATCAGCGTTTCCTACAGGTCCTACCAGATGCTATACCGCTGTGTCTGAATGCAGGATTTGTGTCTGGAGGTGAGATGAATCAGGATACTGCTGTAGGACCTCAACTCTTAAAGGAAAGTTCCTGGTATTTGGAGCTGAAATCTAAACATCTCACACAAGCAAAAGTTCAATAAAATTAAAGGGAATGTTTAATTATCCTCTTAACAAATCAAAACCACACAGAGGCTGTCGGCAAAAGGCAAAGTTTATTTCCCTAAACATTAAATTAATTAAATCCAGTTTCATTCAGACTGGCTGGCACACAGAGTCCTGCTTATCACAGCTGCAGTGGGATTTGACTTCCTTCAATCTTGATGGTTACCGTCACAAAGCCGGAGTTTGGATGTTACTTTAATAACTGCGTCTCCATGAAGAAAAGGACTTTTTGACAGAGGAGACCAAAGCAGAGATGTTTGGGGAGGATCCATAGAACCATGTTTGGAGGAAACCAAACACAGATTATCAGCACAAACAAGTGAGGCGTTGATGGTCAGGGCTTGATTTTCAGCCACAGGACCTGGACACTGTGTAGACACTGACACAAGAAAAGACACCCTGTACTTTCTTTATTGCAACTATAATTATGGTTTTTATTTAACCCAGTGGACACTGAGGGGGTTGCTGTATTTTCAACATTTTTAATTCATTTTATATCTTTAGCACCAAGCCAGCCAACAGCTTGATCACACCAGAAAAATACCTTACTTAGAACAAACATATGACCAGTCTAAATGTTTCATAAAGACTGTTATAAATGCCAGGTGTGGCAAACCAGTTCAGCCTTAAACTCATCACCATAAAGAGCCACACCGCAATTTCAAGATTGGCCTTGTACCACATTACCTGCTGAAACAGGCTTTAGTGGAACACCTGTGTATTTTATTACAGGTTTGTGTTGTTATAGCTACTCAAAGCAACTCATTCACATGTCAGTGAAATCCAGACAGTGAAAGTAGGACGTTTTTTGAAACATGTAGGACAATTTTCACCACCCTTATAGATCTGTATCTATAAGGGTATTATGGTGACCTCTACCATTTGAATATTTTACATGGTACTTTATTACTTTTGATGTAACTCCCACCCAAGATCATCACTAGCTCTCTTTAAAAACTTCCTGAATTTACTCCTGCTCAATAGTCGAAAGGAGACATTTAATATTCAAGCATTAAAACAAATTAAATCTCACTCAAAGGTTAAATAGTGTCATAAATAGCGTTATTAATTTAAACTCTCAGGGGAGTCTATTTATGGAAAGTAGGCAACAGTCTACAGACTTGTAGCACTAGCTTAACAGAATATTACCACCTGTACGTTATGCACTTTACACTGCTTGTGCCAGTGCTACCTTCAAAAATTGTGGGAAATTTCAGTATTGTCACAGAATCACATTTGTTAAACACAAATTTTGGAAAAAGAAAAAAGATGCAGGATCAGTCAAAGAGCCGCATACGACTCTCACATGACGCCTGCAGCATGAAGCTGCTCTCGCTACAAACAAGAGTTCACTGGGATTTATCAGCACTTGGAAATCTCTGTTGTTACTCTGTGTGATAAATTTCTGCTGCAGTCCCTGAGAATGAATTATGTGCTGAAAAGCTGGAAGCTTATCATGTGTTGAGGCAGAGATCATGTCAGTGAAGGTGCTTTTCCATCCCTGTATGACAGTTTTATAAAAATCTAAGCCATTTCATCTCTAAAACATCCCCTACTACTTTCTCCTGCGTCTCGTTGGATCTTTAAACACTGAAACTGTGGTTCTGCTCCGTTTACACCAGTTTATTGTTCACCAGCATCTCCTTCACCTCAAACAGCAGATCCCAGACCTGCTGAACGTCTCTGTGATGCGGCTTGTTGTTGAGGACCTGAAATCTGTTGCCTACTTTCCTGAACAGGAGGTTTTCGTTCTCCTTCAGGTGCCTCTGGATGTCTGGTTCTGCCTGGTTCTGGTGGGTGAACAGGATCATGGTGCGCCTCCAGACATTTTCTCCAAACATCTTCTCCACATGCTTCACTGTTTCCTCTACATGCGTAGTGAGGAACCCCAGTCTGACGACCAGCAGGATGGCGTGAGGCGCCGGAGTCGACCGATTGATGCACCTGAAGATCTCCTTCCTGACCTCAGGGTCAGATGTTTCTGGAAGAGCTGGAGTGTCGATGACGGTGACCTCCCTGCTGAAGACGTTGCCTCTCTGCAGACAGCAGCGACTTCTACCTGAGGACAGAAACCAGCCTTTATCCCTGAACATGAGATAACCAGAGATACTCAGATAATGTAGAGAACAACAAATCTTAGCCTAAAGTTTGCTCTGTTTTCTGGCTACATCAGGCTGAGGTAAGACAAACCGAATCTGTCAATAAAGGGAATATTTAGTTTTTATTTTGAGGCACAAATAAAAAACATTTTTGATCTGTTTTTTCCTTACAGATCAAAAATGGATCTGTAAGGAAAGAAATTAGGTCCTGGTGCTGCTGCAAAGTTTCCTGCTCCTCTGGGACATTCCTAACAAGTTTAACTATTAAATATCAGTGAATGTTATCAACTTCCTCCAAGGGACATAGAGCAGTCCTCCCCCAATCATTCCAGGGCATTTGTCAATAACTGACCAATCAGCGTTGCAGGTACAGGTCCGATAGTATCTATCATAACCTGCTGCAGTCAGAGAGATTTTGAGGAAAATAATAGATAATCACGGTCCAAGATGTCAGTGGGGAACATGCAGTCCCGGCAGCCGTTCACTAGAATGTGTAAAGGGCGGAATACAATTTATTACATTTCCAAAACCAAAAAAGAGTCTGGAAATGGATCATGGACTGCAGCCCAGTTGAATGAAACTGATGGATGGAAACTACCAGTTAGTCAGCATGAAGGTAACTGGCAGTAAACATCCCATTATTTGTCATAATGACACTGATAGGCAAATTAAGCCCTGTAGCGGTTAATTAGGCAAATAACTAAACACAAGTGAATAAAGAAAACTATACTTCCCCTTTGTCATGAATGCTGTTTTAACATAATATATTATCTGGAAGTACTCTGGCTAACGACTCAAGGCTGACAGCTAAGCGTCAAATAGACAAAACTCAGTTAAATTAAAATAGCAATGCTAAACATCTAATCATTTCCAGATCAATAAGTGAAGGTAGCTATGCTGGATGTTATTTGTGCTCTATGGCAGCATTGAAACTTAAACTGCAGTAACTGCTGTACTGACATTTAAACACCGTTTCATGCTACTGTTTATTTCTAAGCATTTTCCTGAAGGCAGATTTTCATAAGCCGGTTTTATTTAAGTCATTACTCACCCATTTTGTACGTGCAAAGGGCATCCCACAGCGTTCACTCACAGCCACCCAGACTTTGTGTCTCTCATTTTTCCTCTTGGGCTTTATCATTGACTTCTCCGTTATTTCCCGCTAATAACCTTACAGACCTGATGTAAGACTAGTTAGATAATTTTCTTGCCCACCATCTTTGTATCAGTGTTTATAAGTCAAAAATGACTGAAAAAAAATGTCTGGGGTGGCACACTGAGGTCCGTTACTCTGCCATAAGACAGGTCTGGTCTTGATGGTGGAAGACAATGTAAAATTAGTCTAACGTCATATTAGGACTAAAGCGGTTTACCAAATGGTGGACTGGTCCTGAAGGCGTTTCTTCCCAGGATGGTGTTCCCAGTAGAGCTCTTCCCAACTCCAGCCCACCCAACCAGAACCAGGCGCAGGTCTGAAACTGGAGAAGAGAACATGAATCCAGATCTGCAGTTTGAATCTAAAGATAACTGTCTTAATGTCTAAACCATTCCTCTTGCTCCGACTTTAATTGCTAAATATTTGGAAGCGTAGCCAACATGTACTAAACAACGTTGTTCGTTTCCTTCGTTCACCAGTCTAGGGTTTCCTAAAACACTGTTTTCACGCAGACTTCATTAACAGATAAAAACATTCTGGTTTTACAAAAAGACAGACATGACCCTAGTTTAGTTTAAGTCCTTCCCAGGATGGGGTGTCGTTGGTCTACCTGATAAACTGTGCAGCAGTGAGCTCTCCTCCTCCAGAGGACCCCTCCAGCCCGGCCACAGCCTCTTCACCACCGTTTTAGCATCATCAAAACTGACCAGTATGTGATCTTTTGGAAGGCAGTTAATGTCATCTAGGAGACAGTACTTCACGTTGTTTCTCAGCCGATCAGCATCAAACTTCAGCACCTGCAGATGGAAAAATTATGACAGAACAATATACTTCATGGAAAAAATGCGATAAAAATTATACTGTCAACCAAAACATAACATTTTTGTTCTGATGCTCCTGAGATTTCTCAACTTCTGACATTAGGATTGAAATGGAATGGATTCATCAACACCATCATCTAAAATACTGACACTCTGTTGAACAGTGTGATTGTTTTCTGGGTCCTTCAGGTCTTTGGGGTTCAAAATTAAATTTTAGATTATCAACATCCTCTTCCACAGTGGAAGAACTTGAGCATGTTGTTACGGATGGATTAGTCGTAGCTTTATTGTTTGCAGACAGCATAAAAAAATCACTACAATGGGAAGAAGAGCAATAAATGACATCACAGGAAGAGCAGGGAGGGTACCTGCGTCTTCCCAACGTCCAGAGCAACAGCAACCTTGTCCCAGACATAATGGAGATCCTCAGCTACACCACAGGCCTCCAGCTGCTGGCTGTCAGGTCTGCAGATCAGCTTCAACCTGGAAGAAAACAAAGACATTTTCAGACATGGTGAAAACTGAGTCCAAAGAGAAAGGATCTGAGGTCTTCAGCAGGTTCTGAAAGGATTTAGATTAAGCCTGGTCCAAACAGAACCATGATCCAAACACAGCAGTAGATTCCATGTGTCGCTACCCAATTACAAGTTCTAACCCAAGTAGCTATTGTGTAAAAACAATCCCACCTCTGATGAGGCAAAACCTTCATCAACCTAAGGACGCTGAACCATTCCTGTTCGCTGCTCTTACCAGTGTTTCTCACACATGGCCTCTGGTCTCCAGATAAAATGTCCGTCTTTGTAAACACAAACAGCGTCTGGGTCATCAGTCAGCAAAGGGTAGTGTGAGAAGTTCTGCTTAGCTGGACTGTGGACCAGAACAACATGCATCACTTCTTGTCCGTATAGGACAGTCTCGTAGACCCGCATGATGGGCTGAGAACCGGAGCAGAACTGAAGAGAAGAAAACAGCAGCTTTAGCCCAAGTAGATTATCAAAGAGAGTTTTTACTCTAAAACTGCAACATGACCAGAACAGGTTAAACATCAACGACTCATCTGAATCGCAGCAGATTTAAATGCATTCAAAAGATGTGCATTTGTTGTAGTCATCTCCAGAAGATTAAAAGCATGTTCCTAATCTACCAAGACAGACCGATCTAGAATGCCAGGACGATGATTTCAGATGGATAGATGGATGGCGGCATCTAGACCTGCTGGTCCTAGCAGGGACCCTGGTACCCATCTCCCGCTGTCATTAAGGGAGAGGCAGGGATCCAACCTGGACAGCTGTCATAAGACATCAGAGACACACAGGATAAACATGGAGACACTCATCCCCAAGGACAATCTAGAGAGACTAGTTATCAGAGTTGTTTTTGGACTGTGTGAGGAAGCTGGAGTATCTGGAGAGAAATCACACATGCACAGAGAGAGCATGCAAACTCCTTGCATGATGGAACAAGGCAACACTGCTAACGGTGGTTGACTTGTTGCAGTCTGGAATCATAAAGTGTGGGAATGTGCATGTAGTTGACACCTGTAGATGCCGCTGAGCAAACACTAAAGCCTTGTCCCAGACTGGACAAGACTGACTTTATCTCCCATACGAGTGAAATTGTTTTGCAGTGTCATGTTTTCCTGAAAATCCTGGAGCCTCTTTCTTTGGAAAACCACCAAATAATATTTACTTTTTATTCTCTTAAACTAAGACCTGCAGTTGCAGTAAAACTAGATCTTTACTGTGACCTGTGAAGAGGTCTTACCTGGTCTCTGTAGGCCATCAGCACCTCCTGCAGAGGGAAGGTGAAGCGGTACCAGCCCAGCCGGGACGTCTCCTTAAAGGCTGGAGACGTGGCAAACCTCCACAGGAAGCTCTGCTGCTCAGGATCGTCGCCCTCCATCCGGTCTGGGAATGTCTTCTCCAGGAGCCTCGTCTCTGCGTCCTTCATCTGGTCTGGTCCCACAGCCAAACTCCACCATATCAGAGATCCTCCATATGGATTCCTGAAGCCTCCATCGCCACTGATCCCACATAGCGCTGATCCTGTAGTTTCATGTTTCAGAAGACTCACGTGGAACTCTGGTTTGGGATATTCTGGGATGTTTTCAGTCTGAAGGTATCTGTTTTTCAAACCAATCCTTTCAGCTTCCAATTTCAGTTCTGTTAACTTCAAGTGTCGCTGCTTAACAAAATGTTCAGTGTATTCTCTCCTGTTTATTCGTTTCTGCATGATTCAATCCTGCAAAATGTAGATTGAAGGAGTCCTTTTAGTCCAAAACGTTTCAGACAGAATGTATTTGTTCTGTCTGACAGCCTCACAGACGGCTCTGCTCTTATCTGCAGCAGACAGTAAAACTGTCAGGGCGTCTCTTTACAAACTGTCAAACTCTACGCCCTGCGACTGAAGCTACTTAATCATTAATGATTCCTTTGTGCAAGGGAGACAACTGAGAGGAGCAGTTCTCCAGACTGAACTGCTCTGATCCAACTTTCATTTCTTTAAATTCTCCTTTCAATGAGCGGGAGGTTCTCCTGACCTTTGAACCTGATCAGCAGTTCTCCAGATGTTTTGAAGGTTTTTCAGTCTCTCTCCAGACACTGGCTGCTTTCTCCTTCAGTCCTGTCCTTGTTCCAGACCACCTTAAGAAACGTTTCTCAAAATCCATGAAGGAAGGGAAGGCTGCTGCATTTCACAGGATATTACGACCGAGTGCATGATGGGAAGTGTAGTATCAGTGGAGGGCTCAGGCTCAGCTGACGAACTTGGCTGTCCTCTGTGATTCTGTTTTGTCTCAGTTAATCCTCACAGCCAAGTCTTTCTTCTGCAACCAGACCTCGGTTTCAGCTTCAGCCGTCCTGCTTGTTTCTGTCTCTAGCGGTCACCGGCAGCAGCTGTACATTTTATTATCTATAAAATGCTTATCTGCCATGTTTAAAGATAAGCAAATGTCACTCCAACACCCACTATTGAATGGAAATCTGCAGCAGGTGAGGAGATTGTCCTTTATGTTTCAGAAATGTCCTCCAACGTTTGTAGTTCAAAAGGTTTTCACAAACAGAAAACTGAAGCTTATAACGGTCTCCACCACTCAGAGCGTTTTAGAAGTAGATTAAGGTTTTTAAAATGATTCTCCTGAACCACAATTAGAACATATAATCTGATTTTCATTGGTTCATTTCCAGTACATTTTTTAGTTTGGTTCTCATCTTCTTTTGATAGATCATCATGATTTTTAAACAGGTTTTCTTCTCAGGTTAGTGGGGAACAAATTTGACGTCAGTGTTCCTTATGAATGTATTAACTTATTGTCTATAAACTCACAGCCATTGATAGTCAGAGATCGTTCTTATGAGTAACAGCTGAATGTGTAATCAATCCTTTAATAGCTGGATCATAGCAGGAGGAGGAATTGGCTCTGAGACTGTTAAATTGACTGTAGGTACATCTTAAAGTGTGTTTTTCATCAGACGATAAAAAGTGGCCATTGGAAGTATGGCAGTGTTCACAGAGCAAGCTGTGTCCGTTGCAATAAAAATCGGTTTTCAATTGTCCAGTAGGGTCCATGGCGAGTACTGCGACTGGGCCTGAAGGTAGAGAAGTGCTTTTGGGTTCTCTGGACTTCATAAAGCACTTTGCAAGTACAGACCTTTTACCAGTTACCAGGACTTATTCAACTCAAGTTACTTTAGTGACTATTGTGGATTTTTGGTCACTAACAGAGGGGAGCCAACAGTGAAGTACATTCTTTAAATTCAGGTCCATAAGTTGTGGGAAGGTCCAGTAAAAAAAAAATGACTGTAATTTACTAGGTTTTCTGATTGGTAAGAGTTATGGATGTTATGGACTCATGTAGAGGTACTAACCAAGTGTTTGTCTTTGAGTTAATTCAGGATGATGATGGTCAAAGATGAGATAAAGATGACAGACAGAAACTTCTGAGTCTTATGTTAGAAGCGAATGTTCACAGTTGGAGGCAGTCAGCACCTTCCTGGTAGCGACGTTCCTGTATCCCTGCAGTTTGGTCTATGCTTTGGCATCAATGATTGGATAAAATCTACTGAAAGAAAAACGACCTAATGACAGATGTTCTTCAGGTGATAAAACATCCTTTAATCCAGGGGTCCCCAAAGTCGGTCCTCAAGGGCCGGCATCCTGCGTATTTTAGTTCTCTCCCTGGTTTAACGCACCTCGTTAGAAGACCTAAGAAGAACATTGACTTGCTGAGAAGGTTGTTACTACCACCAGGGAGAGAACTAAAACATGCAGGATGGCGGCCCTCGAGGACCAACTTTGGGGACCCCAGCTTTAAACCCTGAAAATGATCTGAAGTTTTTATGCTTTAAAGTCTACTTGAGGTCACTGAGCAGCTGAGTGACCTTGTGCAGCAGATCCCAGATCTGCTGGGGATCTGTGTGGTCGGGTTTGTTGTTCAGGACCTGATGTGTCTCAACTCCATTAAACCTCAGCTTCTGCAGCTTAACTTTGTACTGCTTCAGATGCTTCTGGATGTCTGGTTCTGCCTGGTTCTGGTGGGTGAACAGGATCATGGTGCGCCTCCAGACATTTTCTCCAAACATCTTCTCCACATGCTTCACTGTTTCCTCTACATGCGTAGTGAGGAACCCCTGTCTGACGACCAGCAGGATGGCGTGAGGTGCCGGAGTCGACCGATTGATGCACCTGAAGATCTCCTTCCTGACCTCAGGGTCGGATGTTTCTGGGAGAGCTGGAGTGTCGATGACGGTGACCTCCCTGCTGAAGACGTTGCCTCTCTGCAGACAGCAGCGGCTTCTACCTGAGGACAGAAACAAGACCACCAGCTCACAGTCGGTCTTTAAACTGGACTCTATAGGAAACGGCTGAATTATCAGCTGACCCAACAACGGCTGAAGACACTCAGAAACCTTTTATTGATCTATAGACCAATAAAACCTACAGATCAATAAAATTATTTATATCTGATAATCATCTGAATAATTAGATGGATGTTTACATCCGTCTCCTCAGTGTTTAGTGGAATTAATTTTAAACTGACTTAGGTCCAATGCTCTGGTTCTCCTTCCAGAACCTTCACACCATAGTTGACTGGAGCTCTGGCCCATTTACATAATGTTCCTCCCTCATGTTGAGATCTGTGTAATGAAGTGCACCGGTCCCTCCTGTAGAAGAATGACTGATTCTGATCGAGGAAGATGTTCTCGGACCCGGAGGCCTCCCGATGTGACGATGGTCATCATTCGTCACGTCGGATGATGAGGCCTTCATCTCATCCTGAGCTAAAATATTATTTTATCATCTTAAGTGAAATTTTCCCAACAACGACCTAAGCTTTTATGTTTCCTGTTCATCTGAGTTCAAATAAACCTCATTATAACACCATTATTTATTTACTGTATTAATTATCTGACATAAAACCTTAGCGTTAAAAATGCTCCTGCTGCTGCTAACTGGATGAGTTGAACCAGATTCTGTAGTTTTTAAATTATTGAACTAAATAAAGTCTAAGTAGTCTGCTGGGTGTGGCATGATGGTGCAGCTGGTAGCCCTGCAGTGAGAAGGTTTGAAGTTGCATGTTCTCCCTGTTTAGTACCCAGGTTCTCTCTGGGTACTCCGGCTTGACTGCTGGGTTAGTTGGTCTCTAAATGTCCCTCGGGTGTGAAAACCTTTTGGTTCTGTGTGTCTCTGTGTTGCTAGGATACATGGATGAGAAAACTCTTCCTGGTTGGTAACTTTGTGAAGTTGTCAGGGTTTTTGCAGAACAGATGTCAGTGAAGATGACTGGTTCCTGTAAGCTGCTGGGGGCGGGGCTACCTGAAGGCGGACTGGCTGCAGCCCTGCTGGTCCTGAAGGCGTTTCTTCCCAGGATGGTGTTCCCACTGGAGCTCTTCCCAACTCCAGCCCACCCAACCAGAACCAGCTGGATGTCTGAAACTGGAGCAGAGGGAGCATAAAGTCCAGATCTAACGGAGGAGGTGGAGGCGAAGCCATTCATCCATCACATTTAAGATGTAAACAGGTTGCATCATTAAAGCAGAAACAGGTCTTGATTTAGCTTTTAATGTTTCAGTGTGAGTGAATAAAAACTGAACTGCTGGAGTAACCACACGGTCCAACCTGTTAAGCTCTGCTTCAGGGAGCGCTCCACCTGCAGAGGGCCGCTCCAGCCCGGCCACAGCCCCCTCACTGCCGCTTTAGCTTCTTCAAAGTCCTCCGAGTTTTCACTGGTAGCACCATATTTCACTGTATCCAGCTGGCAGAACCCCAGCCTGGCTCTCAGTTGATCAGCAGTAAATTTCAACACCTGCAACATGAAAAAAGGAGGAAGAAACTTCTGCTTCGTCATCCATCCATTAGTCTCAACATAGAGCTTCTACATGTTGGATTGTTTCAGAGCCTCTGCTGCTTCAAAATAAGAGCATGTCGAACTTTATTCAACTGAAAGTTTACAAAACAGCTAAGTAAGTTAGCGCTCCAGAATTTATCCAGAACAATGAGTTGAGGCGAAGCTACGTGCGCTCAATGGCTGGAACCCAGATAGAACTGGGTTTACTGGGTCTGAGCCAGAACCAGTCAGAAGGTGCACAGCTGGTTTCATACCAGGAACAAACTGAAGGCAGCAGCTGTTGGTACCAACCTGGTTCTGACCCACATGGAGGGCGACAGCGACGTGATCCCAAACATAGTACTGAGATGAGGAGGTGCTCCAGGCTTCCAGCTGACTGGTTCTCTGCCGGTAGATCAGCTCGTACCTGACAGGAAGAGACGAGGACGGCATCTATCAGAACGTTGCCGTTGCCATGGCAACAGGTGGATATCCTGTTAGATGTTGGTTACCTGTGAGTCTCACACATGGCCTCTGGTCTCCACAGGAAACGTCCGTCTCTGTAAACACACACGGCGTCCGGGGAGTCGCTCAAGAGGGGGTACTGGGAGAACTCCCTCTCATTGGCTGGACTGTGGACCAGAACCACGTGCATCACTTCCTGTGAATACAGCACGGTTCTGTACGTCCGCATGATGGGTCGGGCTTCAGAGCAGAACTGAAGAAAACAATTTAGAAACAATCAGACATTCTAGGACAGTTCTGGACAGCTGGACCTGTGTTTGCAGGAAGAACTATGACCCAGATGGAACTATGCCACCATAGTTCCATCTGTTTATCTATTGATTCATACACTGTTTATTCATTCCTTCAATTGTTCATCCACCCATCCATTCAGCCATCTGTACATCTATCTGTGTATGGACGGTGAAGTTGTGAGTTTGAGCCCTGCTCCCTCCTCCCAATCCCACATTGAGGTTTCCTCCAGCAGGTCCTTGACCTCCAGATGACCCTGTGACCTCAGCAGAGATTCCTGGTGTGACTTGTGAAGAAGTCTTACCTGGTCTCTGTAGGCCGTCAGCACCTCCTGCAGAGGGAAGGTGAAGCGGTATGGGCCCAGCCGGGACGTCTCCTTGAAGGCTGGAGACGTGGCAAACTTCCACAGGTAGCTCTGCTGCTCAGGATCGTCGCCCTCCATCCGGTCTGGGAACGTTTTCTCCAGGAGCCTCGTCTCTGCGTCCTTCATCTGGTCTGGTCCCACAGCCAGACTCCACCATATCAGAGATCCTCCATATGGATTCCTGAAGCCTCCATCCCCACTGATCCCACATAGCGCTGATCCTGTAGTTTCATGTTTCAGAAGACTCACGTGGAACTCTGGTTTGGGATATTCTGGGATGTTTGTCTTGTTCAGGTATCTGTTCCCCATCCTTGCATTTAGAACTTCTGTTTTTAGATCTTTGAGCTTCAAGTGCTGCCGTTCAATAAAATGCTCCTCACATCCTCTCCTGTTCCTTTCTGTCTGCATGATTCAAATCAACACTGAGCAGAACTTCTTGAGCAGAAGTCGGTTCTCCTCTCTTTGGACCCGACCTGCAAAACACCCTCAGTCAGTCCCTCAAACTAAAACATGTTTCTCTACGTGACTCTCTGAGATTTGTGTACTTTTCATTACTTCCGGTTTTAATCTAAATTGTTGTCCGTGTGGAAAGACAAATAATTGATTTATTACAGTGGGGGACAGTGCGCCCTCTGCTGGACAGATCCTGTACTTCCCCTCTGTGTGCCAGAACCACCAGTTAGTTTGGACCGCCTCTATGAAGCTAAACTGGAACAATAAAGTAAAATAAATAAATTGAAACTGAAAAATATTTTTATGCTAAACTAAGAATTGAAAATAAATAATAATTAAAAACAAACATTTAAGAAAAAAAAACGATTTGAAAATTAAAAATATAAAAAGTAATGTAAAATTTATAAAGATTTTCAACTGAAATATAATTTCTAAACTGAAAAAATATTTGTAAACCAAAAAAAGTGGAAACATTTATGCAACCTTTGTGGCCCCAGTGTAGATCCAAACGCCTCCAGTTTCAAATAAACACCGGGACAGTTATAGATCATAATAACTGAGTAAATCCACAAAGTAAACAAAACAAAGAAGTAAAATATAATCTATGAAGTTTCATTGAGTCATAATAACAGACATTAAAAACTCTTCAAAAAGTAAAACTGTAGTAAACGTGTAATAAAACCATCTATCGCTGGATCAGATGGTTAATCATCTATCAGCAGAGACTCGCTAACATGACCTATGTTTACAGGTTAATGAGCCTCAGAGGGTTTCAAACCTGCAACCACCTGGATCTGCCCCACACAGGAGAGCTTACCTGCAGGAACTTCAGCTCCACGGGTTCTGGAGAACTTTCTGCTTCCCGCTGCCGCCTCAGAGGATCAGCTGGTTCTCTACGTAAAGATGACGTCACACATACCAAACTTCCACGTACACTCGTAGTGGTTCTCCACCCATCAGATCATGACTCCTCCTTTGTGCTTCGGTTTATTGGGAAACTTCTCCAGATATTAAGATTTAACGACCAGAATGAGAACTGGAAAGGACCGGACTGAGCCCGTGTAGAAATTGAGGAACGTCCGTCCTTTAATTCCCTTTATTTGTTTTATTTGTCATGTAGCACACACACTTTACCAGTTGGTGGCGGTAATGCTTCCTTCAGTTATGTGCCAACCGCCAATATGATAAAGAAGAAGAACGAGATACAATCGGAAACCAGTTCACGTAGCTCACGAAAGAAAACGGAGCGACTTGTTTGGGTCAGAACCATTAACATTTGACCCATAGAAGAACCTAAAGCGTCTCTGTGGGTCTGGGTGGATCAGAAGGACCTTAGAGTTGAGAGTTCAACCACCGAGGAGCCGCTGAGCAACTCAAACTGGACCAAAGTTCAGAGCTAACTTTAGCCGCGGAGCTAACCTGGGCTAAAGGGGGATCGATGGGAGCGAGGCGGAGCAGCTGACGGAACCGGGCTGGACCGGACCGGATCCCCGTGAAGGTCAGACCTGTTGAAAGCGGACTGGAGAACTGATGATCGGCTGCTGACGTCAGCACAGTGCACACCTGGGCAGGTAAAGCTGGAGTCAGTTCTAAACATGTTCGGTAAAGTTCTGTTCATCTGGACGGGTTAAATGTCTGGACCCGCTGAACGAGTTGAACGTCCCTCAGGACGGAAAGATTTTGACCCAAAATCATAAAAACATTCAGTGTCATAACTATCAGTAGATGACGTCAGGAAAGGTTTAACAGGTGAGTTTCGGAGTTAAAACATTTCAGAAACACCTTCAGGTAAATTAGAATGAACTAAAATCATAGAATAAATATTTAGATCTGAACTGTTTATTCACATATGATCAAGTTTTTACACAGATTTATTCTTAATTTTCACTCCAGAAAATACATTTTTGAGTAATTTATGGGTTTTCTCAGAAATATTTGATGCAAACCAACATGAAGCCATGAACCAGCTGTGATTAAGTCCATGTCATTAAACGAACAGAACCCGACTCACAACACGAAGCAGGCTAAACAAAAAAAGCTGCATCTGTCAGTCTGGAAAGAGCTGTAAAACCAGTGGTCTAGTCAAAGTCCAGGCTTAAATCTGATGTAAAAACCTACAATGAGTCTGAATCAAATCAGTTCAGTAAGTCAGAGGGTCAAAGGTCATTCACAGTCAGTTTGTAGGTTCAAGGGTTGAATGCTTCTTCGCATTCATTTTTAACATAATGAATAAATTCTGATTTAAAAGTTTTATTTTGTTTTAGTTTTATGATCTGAAACGTTTAAAAAATGCAACAGAGGGTATGAATACTTTCCAGTGCTCCAGAACCAGAACCTCAGCCAATGAGGTTCTGTTTGCATCATTGGAACAATCAGCCAATCACAGCTGGGCTCCTGCTCATTCAGGAAGTCTGAGCTGGAAGCTGGCTGATTATCAGAACCCGAACGGGTCAGAGGAGTTCCACAACACCGGCTCTGGTTCTGGTCCTGAGCCGAACTGGGTCTTAATTCTGTCTGGTTCTGCTTGTGTGTTTGTGCTGTTTCTAATCCTGCGGTCCAAAGGAGACATGAAGTGAGTTCTGATGAATGCTGACAGTAGAAGCCCAGTGGTTCTGTGCTAGGTGTAGAGCTGGTTCTGATCCGTTCCTTATAGTCAGTGCAATGGACCTGTGTAGAAGAACCTTCTGGGGGCGGGTTGGTCCGATCCAGGACATCTGAGCTGGTTCTGCTTCCTGCGAATGGGTCGAGTTCTGGACCTCATGTCTGATTCTGTGTTTGAGCCAGGATGCTCCAGGGCCTGTTGAGCAACCTGGACCGGGACCGGCCTCTGATCCGGGTCCAGTTCACCAGCTTCGCCGTGGCAACGGTTCTGCTCCCTCTGTCGGGCCTGCTGGCCTGCCTGCTCACCTCGCTGATGTACCATTACGAGGAATCCACCTACACACACTGCCAGGTGAGCCGGGCCAGTTCTGATCCGGTCCAACCCAGATCACAGGATCAGACCTTGAACTGGAAACTTTTACATCTGTGATCCAGTTGGATCTCCTAACCGGTTCAAGAACCTTCTAGAGTAGAACCAGGATCCACTCCTGGACCAGAACCTTCATCACATTTCCATTATGTTCTGACCCACTAAGGCTAAACACTAGTTAGCTTGTAATAAACATTAGCTAATAATAAACTAGCTAATAATAAACGCTATCTGTTTATTAGCTGGGTAGTTAGAAATGTGCTGTTTAACAGAAGCTAATGCTAAAGCGCTACACCATTCTGCTATTTGAAGATTATTCAGTGGCCTAGTCCAAGTTTGAACTGATATCTGACAGATGCTGCAGCTATAAACACTGCAGTGAGTCTAGGCTAAACTAGTTCAGCTGTGGGGGTCAAAGGTCACAGGGTGTTAGAGAGCTGTCCCATTTTGTCCCCTGCTGTCTGTCCAGGTGTCCAACTACCTGCCGTCCATCAGCTCGGCCATCAGCCGCGAACCGGAGATCTACATCTGGCGCAGCTGCGTGGGTCTGCACTCGGCGCCGCGCTACCTGGTGACCGTGGCCTACTTCAACTTCTACCGCGGCCGCTTCGCCGCCAGGCTGCCGGAGCTGCTGCTGAGCGGCCTGGCGCTGGTCAGCAGCCTGGCCGAGAACACGGGCCTGCTGCTGCTCACCTACGTGGCCTCCACCGAATCTTACAGTGAGTCAGCAGGAGGGGGCGGAGCCTCTCGCCGCATCTCGCTTTGACTCTAACCTTCTTCTCTGTCTCCAGAGATTCATAAATACTCCTTCGTCATGTTCATCGGCTGCTCGCTGCTGCACATGCTCATCACCTGCAGGCTGTGGTACGTCATCAAGAGGCACTACGTCAATCCTGAGGTAAACGGACCCGACCTGAACCAAGTTCTACCAACATTTAACATCCCAGTTTAATATTCAGCTCCTTCAGAAATCGTCTTAGCTGTAGATATAATTTGAATAGCTAAGGGTAAATACTGCATTGGTGTAACACTTTAGCGCCAGCTTACGCTAACTAAATTGTTGCTGTAGCACTTTAGCAATGGCTCCCTCTAAATACCATGTTGGTAGATCTCTTTAGCATTAGATTATGCTAAATGCCAGGTTGGTATAGAGCTTTAGCGTTAGCAGAACTAATGTTTATGATTATTGCTTTAGCGTTAGCACAGCTAGTTTTTCCCACCACTGCCTTTGCTCCTGTGTGATCAGAGACTTGCAGCCACTTCCTGTTGCTAAACAACTGCAGGAAGTTCTGGTTTGGTCCAGAAATGAACCGATTAATTGGTAATAAATGGTTCTGAAGAGGGCGAGAACGGGTCAGAACCTCCTTCACCTCTCGGTTTCTTCCATTTCTGGTTCAGGAGAAAACATCCTTCCTGTGGAAAGCCCGCATCTTCCTGTTCAACATCAGCTGCTGCGCCGCCGCCGCGTACTTCTTCAGACGCCACAACAAGTACTGTGAGACGGGAGGTGAGTGGCTTGTTGTCACGGCAACGCTGCCGCCGCGGTCTGCACATGCTCACTGTGTCTCCGTCCTGCAGTCTACACGCTGTTCGCCGCCTTCGAGTACCTGGTGGTGTTCTCCAACATGGCGTTCCACATGACGGCCTTCTGGGACTTCGGGAGCGCTCAGGTGATGGTCGCCACGCTGCCGGAGGACAAGCGGTACTGACGGGGACAGGACCGGTTCTGACCCACAGGACCAGAGCCGACCAGTCAGTCCCACAGGGAAGGAACCAGAACTTCAGATGGAACTGCTGGACCAGATGGTGGGAGCACTGAACTAAAACCCTTCAGGATGTTCTGTTTCTACTGGTCCCACTGGGTTTCCGGCCCGGATACTCCTGGTTCTGATCTCAGAGAACAGAACGGTTCCGCCTCGGTTCTGAACTATTGGACTTTCATTCAGGAACAGAACTGCTTTTAATAAAAACCTAAACTTCAGACCGGTTTGCTGTCTGCACTGGGTTGCCATGGTGACGGAGGAGGCTCCTGGTGTCGCTGGCCGTGTGGGTTGGTACCGGCTCCAGCGTCTTCATCACAAAGGGCTTCAGCTGGACCTGATTGAACCCAGTGGACCACAACCAGCGGTTGTCATGGCGACCTAGATCATCTCATATCCTAGATCATGAAGGTTGCACCAAAGGTTTTCCTTCCACCTAATTTTTTACTATCATGGCTGGACACAGCACAGAGCTACGGATGAAGTTTTCAGATTCTCTAAACTTTTCATCAAGAAACAAACATTTTATATATTTCCTGCGCTGTGGATTCTCAAGATTCACTGAAATAAACAAAGTTTTAACGAAGACGCCTCACTGTTTCTGTCTGCAGGTCAGCAGGGGGCGTCGCTGTATCAAACAGGGACAGTTGTCCCTCCCTGACATTTAACTGAGACACAACAGGTTTGGTTCACCTGAGTGATGTCATCAGGCCCTCATCCAATCACATACCAGCTGACGAAACTTCACAAGCAGCTCCATATGCAGCTCTGGTTTCCATGGAGACCATCCTGTTAACTGGATGCTAGGGCTGGAGGCGACCTTTGACCCCCAGCTCCAGGAACTGATCACAAAGGGGCCTGTGTGATTTGATTAGACCATGAAGGAGTCCTTTCATGGTTTGGGGAAGTCGTTTCTCCACAGGTTAATTATTGATCCTCCTCCCAGCAGCCAATCAGAGGCTGATCTCTGGTCATCCCCCTCTCCCCTCCCCCCAGCAGCCAATCAGAGCCTGATCTCTGCCTCAGTGAAGCCTCAGCTGTTTTTGGGAAGCGTCTGAGTGATAATGAGGTTTCTTGTTACCGTAAAGCAGGTGTTTCTGCTGAAAAACAACATCTAACTTTAGATTGCGGTTTTGGGAAGCGGCCGCAGCTTTTTATAATCATAAAAGAGGGAACCAGAGTCCGGTCTGATTGGACGACCCAGTTCTTGGCTCACAAGCTGGTTGGTTCTGATGCTGTCTGAACCAACCCAGAGCCCGATGAGGCTGCGGCGGCAAACACCATGTGACAGGAAATGGCTTCATTATCTTCTCTCTGGTGTTGTATCACTTCCTCTGCAGCGTCCTAACCCAAAACCCACATCACCACCCCACCATCACCGTGCTTTACAGCTGTTGGTGCTGCTTGGTTCTGTCCATCAAGGTTCAACATGTCCTTTCTGGGGGACACTGTCCCAGAAGTCTGATCCGTCAGCTTTACTGACCGCAGTCCTGACGCCATCTTGTTTCTAGAAGAGCCTAGCTAAGGGCTAACCATGTTAGCTGTTAGCTAAGAAGAAATCATTGAAATAAAATGCAGCAGACAACCAATATGAAACTTGTTTTTATTGTACTTTCCACTTAAATAAAATTATGTAAATTACTTCAATAAAAACAAATTATCAATAAATTTAACAGAAGATGGAAGCAAACGAAGCTAAAGTGGTTTAGCTGGTTTAGCAGCCTAGCTAAAAAAAATCAAACTGCAGAAACATTCAGTTTGAAATCAGACATTTTAATTTAGATAGTTTGGATATTTAACAGAACTTGTGTTAGCAGGTTCTGTTTAATAACTACAACTTGTTATCCTGGTTGTAGTTTAGATATTAGTTAGCATTTAGCTTCTTCGCTAACCTTTTAGCTTCAGATGTTTTTAATGTTGCAGTTGCTGCATTCTTGCTCTTGGGTGGTTCATTAGAAAAATCAGGTTTATTATTTTTGTATTATGTTTAAATTGCTGTTTTTAGTCCAGATTTGTTTGTTTTTGTTTGATATTTATTAATTTCCCTCCAGAATCGCCAGCTGAAGCAGAAACCGTCGTTCTCTACAGTCTGATCAAACTAAATGTTTCCCAGCGTTAGTAAGGATCTCAGTGTGAGTGACGCAGAGCAGACAGGGTTAGATTATTGCATTTTCATCGGAGCCATCATGTAAACAGTGTTTCTGCAGTTAAATTCTCAGGTTAGACACCAAACCTGTTCCTGGAGCCGGACTCCACCAGAGCCACTGGTTTTACTGGTGCTTTACTGGGTCATGGATGCTTCAGCAGAACTAAGATGTCTTCAGGTCCATCTGAACCTGAGCTGATTGTCAGGGGAAATTTTTGGACCATTTTGCTGAAATTTGAGTTTGTAGAAAATCTCAGACATCCTGCACATGCTCAGATGGCTCTGGTTGAGTCTGAACCAATCACAGCAGAGCTACACATTCAACCCACAGCGGGTCAATTTGCATCACAAGTTCTGGAAAACCTTTAATCTCTGTCTTACATTGCGTTTTTTCTATTTAAAGGGTAAAAATCTAATGAAATGAGAGGAAAAAGGTTGAAACATTTCTCAGAGCAGAGCCTCAGAGCAGGATGCAGGGCCTCTTGTTGACGGTGGGCTGCGGGTTCAGGTATGACCTCACCGCCTCGGCAAACACCTCCTTGATGCCGTCCTGGTTCAGCGCCGAGCACTCCATGTAGCGAACCGCCTGGATCTGCTTGGCCAGGTTCAGGCCCTGCTGGTGGGTGATGGGCGCCTGGTTCTGCTCCTTCAGCTTCCTCTGGATATCTGCGTCGTTCCGGAGGTCGCTCTTCGTGCCGACCAGCAGGATGGGAACGTTGGGACAGTGGTGGGAAACCTGCAGAGGAGACCAGAGCCGTGGTTTGTACAGGAACACTGCTGGACATAAAGCTGCTCAGGAGGTCCAGATAAAGTCTAGATCCTGTGAAAAACATCATATTTCTTGGCTACTGTCATCTCTATGGGGCCTTTCCACTAAACAAGTCCAATCTGCTTTAATCCATCTCAAGTCCATTTGCCTATAAAGTTCTGTATGGTGTGAATGCCAATCGACCTCTGACCTCTGGTCCTCCAAACCTCAGGCTGGGTTTGGTTGACCTGAACTCTAGCTCAGTTTGAATGCATATGTGAACGCCAAGCGGACCGGAGACCGCTCCAAAAGCAGGAAGTGGACTACGACGCAGGGCATTCTGGGTAAATACTACCAGAGCTAGCGTGCTAGCCTAGTGGTAGCAGGAGAAATGGCTCGTGGTTTTTAGCCAAAGAATAAAGAGAAATCCTCCAACTGCTAAAATCTGATGCCTCCATTTTTGTGAAAAAGGAAGTTGCTCTCAGCATCTTCAGAGGTTTTTGTGTCGTTTCCTTCAGTGGTTCTTGGTGCAGCGCCCCCACAGGCCAGGAGAGGAACAGGTCGCTCAAAGGGTTTGGTTAGTTTGACTCAGAGCGGAGAGAAAGAAAACCACAGCAGCTTCAGATGGAGCAGATTAAGTTTTGAACCCAATAGAACCGGTTCTACCAGACATTCAGGTGGAAAACGCCTCAAATCTGGTCCTGGATTCGGTCTAAAGAGAATCACAATGCAGATTTAAACACCTCCTGGTCTTTGCCTCAGACTGCACCAAGTCCTGACCGAGTCGAACAGCCACTCTAGCAAGTCACGCATCCTCATCACATAACCCGAGGAGGTCGTAGCCATGACAACACCTTGATGACCACCCGGACACACTTCCACCATCACCTCAAAACAGAAGTGTTGTCCATTCTCTGAACCCTCAATGACCTTCCAGGTCCTTATACAACAACCGAGGAGCTCTAAATACGCCCTGAAGACTCTTGTAGAGTTACTGGTTCCAGTCCAATCCTCCAGCTGAAGATCCTCTACAGAAAGATTTAAACTCAAATGTGGCAGACAAGGTTTTAGGGTTGATCAGGTCAGACAAGCCGGCCGGACGTTTGACGTCTATGTTACGGTAAAGTGTTTGACATAATATTTGGGTTACAAAGGTCCAAAGGACAATGATTGACCAACGCCTGAATGGACGTTTGGTGTTTGGACAGTCTGAGCAGACTAAAGTGGTCTTGATCAGCAGTTTTCCAGGTTTCAAGAAAGTCTTTAAAGTCTTTTCTTTGGACTTTCCTCTTTTTCAGCTCAGTGTTCATACTTCTACATGTCCAAAGAACAGATCTGACCTTTGAACTTTGCTGGCAGGTAAAAACCTCCTGTTTTGACTCTCCACTTGTCATCTAGACCTCAAAGAAAATACCTTCAGAGAACCTGGAGAAGGAATAAGCAGCAGGACAGTTTGAACCCTACTGGATCCCAGTCAGCTGTAACTGGACCTGAAACCGGACCCATCCAACCCAGAACCACAGTTCTTCTGATGGTTCTGGATGGAGTGAGCTTCAACAGGACCTCAACCCAGTGACTTCCTGGATTCTCCTGAACCACATCATTCGCTTCTAGCTGCGTTGGGGGAATGTGTGACCTCTGACCTCTGGGTGCCACTTGTGTTTGACGTTCTCGTAGGAGGCGGGGCTTGAGATGGAGAAGCAGATGACGAAGACGTTGGTCTGCGGGTAGGACAGCGTCCTCAGCCGGTCGTACTCCTCCTGCCCCGCCGTGTCCCACAGGTTCAGACTGATGATCCGTCCGTCCACCGTCACCTGAACGCACCACAGGTAGAGACATGGGTTCATGAACAGCTCATTCAAACTCTGACAGCAGTGATTGGCTCTCAGGACCGCTCGGAGAGCTCTGATTGGCTGGTTCATACCTTACAGGAGTCGAAGCTTCATGCTAGTAGTAGAAATGTTTCAGTGAACTGTCCTGATGAGGGAACTGGAGCCGTCATGGAGTAAACGGCCTGTGCAGCGCTTCACACTACATTCACACCTTCACCCATTCACATGTTCACACGCTCATGCTGTGACACTCACTGCGCTGCACTTTGACACATTTTTCGTAACACCCTTTATTGCAAATTTTATGAAATTTTTCAGTTTCCTCTAAAATCTACACAGATGTTTGTTTCTGTGAAAATCTTTCTGGTGTAGCTTGACATCAGCCACTTCAATTTCACAGGAATTTTTCAAGACAGCCACCATTTTTGAGACTTTTAAGCCAATTATTGCTATAAAATGTTCCTCATTGTCATGATTTGCATTAATTTTATGTCACATCATGTTTTTGTTTATCCTGCTCATACAACATTAAGGTAACAATATGTAGCGGAATCAGAAACTGAGGAGTTTGCTGTTAGTCTTAATGGTTAGCATTAGCTTCTGGTAATGTTTGATGTGCTTAGCAGTTTAGCATTAGCCTCCACAAATTTTTTTACATGTGTTTAGTGGTTTAGCTATAGATTCTGCTAATATTTTTATGTTTAATGTTGGCTTTCAGTAATTTTTTTATGTGATTAGCAAGTTAGAATTAGCTTCCTCTACTTTTTTATTTGTTTAGTAGTTTAGTTTTAGCTTCTGCTAATTTTTTATGTGCTTAGCATTAACTCCGAGTATATTTTGTTGTTAGCAGTATAGAATTAGCTTCCTCTACTTTTTATGTGCACTTAGCGGTTTAGCATTAGCTTCTGATAACATTTTATTTATTTGGTGGTTTAATGTTTGCTTCTGCTAAGTTTTTAATGAACTTTGTTAGTTAGCATTAACTTCTGCTAGGATTCTTGTTTAGTAGTGGTTGTTGAAGCCAACGTTTTCCACCACTGGCAACAACTTCTTCAGATTTTAGTGTAAACATATATTCTCCTTTGCAACAACAGTGGCCATTTTGAAAAATGTGCACCATTAAAAAATGTAAAAAAATAAAGTGATTTCTTTGGTTGAAAATATGCATGATTTGATACCAAACATGTTCCTCTAATTGGTGATTTTCCATGACGTAAATGTGAATTCTTTTGGTTTTCTGTCTTCAGTCACAGTCTAAAACCTTTCTTCACATTGCCATAATGGGCTTTTAGTGAAGATTGTTTAGGGAAATGATTGTTTTTATTATAATTAACGAGGAATAAGGTTGAAACATAAATGTGAAAAAGTGAGGTGGTGTGAATACTTTCTGGATGGACATTTTGTACTTTTGGAGGATCTGGAGTACCCAGAGAGAACTGCTGCATCCACAGGGAGAGCATGTCGAGAGGCCTAAAAGGGGACCTTGATGGTGTGAGGGATTCTGTCAGATCGTTGCAGACAGCTCCCCCTGCTGTCCAAACAGAGACTCTTGTGTTTATTGTTCATTTTTATTATTTTACTGTTTTAATCTGACAGCTTCACTCAGAGTCTCAGTAGTTTTTCCTGCAGGACAGAAGTTTGATCAGCTGCCTGGTCTAGAGCCTGCAGCCAGCATGACTCATGCTAGCTTCCAGATGTTTTCCAGATGCCTCTGGTTCTCACTCCACTCTCTGATTCCTCCTGAACGCACCGGCTGAGCCGAGGTGCATTCAGGGACCCACCTGGCTGCTGTAGTTGTCAAACACGGTGGGGATGTACTCTTTGGGGAACGCTCCGGTGGTGTAGGAGATGAGCAGGCAGGTCTTCCCCACGGCGCCGTCGCCAACGACGACACACTTCACGGTCTGCATGATGGCGGCGTCAGAAGCCTGCGCACACAGCAGAGAGGGGCTCAGAGGTTTCACACATCACCGTCTGCTGCTTCACTCAGCGGCTCGCCGTTATTTATGTCACTTCTTTTTTTAATGCAGAGCTGGAATATTTGTCAGCAAGTCAAACGACCTCCAGCGGCTCTGAGCTTTTCTCTGCTTCACATCTGGTTTCACCTCCCTTCTACTGCAGGAGCGTCTCACCTGTGGAGTTAATTAGCGTCTGCTGCAGGGAGGTCAAACTCCAGACCGCTAAAACTTCTGACCTGCAGATTCTAAATGCATCGAAATGCTGCAGAGGACGGGAAGTTGTTTGTAAAGACACACAGCAATAATCTGAGTTATTTAGCCTTAAGTCATATTTTCACAATGATACTCATTTATAGATGTCAATTTCAAACTAAGCGTTTAGTTAGCAAGCTAGACATTAAGCTAACTTACAAAACTTTGGCTCCAAGCTAGTTATTTATCTTTGAGCTAGCTAAATGCTTTGCTAATATGCGCCTGATGAATGTTTAGCTAACTATCTGAAATATGTAACATACTAACTAAATATTTAGCTAGCTCAGAGCTAAACACTTAATTAATATGTATCTGATACATATTTAGAAAAGGATTTAAAATAATGAACTGTTTAAATAGCTTGCTAGCTAGTCAGCTAAATATTTAGTTAACTAGTTTCAATAGTTCACTAAACTAAAAACTAAACTATTTTGGTAATTATAAATATATATTTAGAATGTGCTAAATAGAACTAATTAGTATTTAACTGTTTTACTATTTATCTTAAGCTATTTTAGTTAGCTAAATATCTAGCTAATATGCTAATTGAGTTGCCAGTAAGCTGAGTTGGATGATGAAAATAGAAGCTGTGTTATGTGAACTTCTATAAACTGAATCCTTCAGTGCTGATGAATTACTGTTACTGTATTAACATAGCTCATCCTTTTGTTTTAAGCTGAAATGTTGCACAACAAATGAGGAAATGAGACATTGGTAAAGAAGTGACTTGCTAGCAGAAGTTTATAGAGAGGTTTGCAAGATCTAATTTTATTTTAATCGTCCACTTCTGCTTTTTACCTATATTCTATTACATTTTATTACCCAAATGTCTCTGAGCTGCATATTTAGCTTCAATTGTAATGTTTAACTTGCTAACTGAATACTTAGCTCAAAGCTAAATATCTAGTATGCTAACAAAACTTTTGTGTGAAGATTAATATTTAAATATTTAGCTTGAATGTGTGACATTTATAAATGAATGAATCACAAGGGGAAAATATGACTTTGTAAAAGGAACCCAAGCTAAATAAATGACATTTTTTACAGTGTAACTGTAGAAATGTGTCCCTACAGCAGAGCAGCAGCTCTGATTGGCCCCAGAGCCTGATTCAGTCTGTACTAGTCTCTGATTGGCCCTAGAGCCTGATTCACAGTGCAGTGGTATCCGATTGGCTCTGGAGCCTGATTCAGAGTGTAGTGGTCTCTGATTGGCCCTGGAGCCTGATTCAGAGTGTAGTGGTCTCTGATTGGCCCCGGAGCCTGATTCAGAGTGTAGTGGTATCTGATTGGCCCTGGAGCCTGATTCAGAGTGTAGTGGTATCTGATTGGCCCTAGAGCCTGATTCAGAGTGTAGTGGTCTCTGATTTTCCTTGGAGCCTGATTCAGAGTGTAGTGGTCTCTGATTTTCCTTGGAGCCTGATTCAGAGTGTAGTGGTATCTGATTGGCCCTAGAGCCTGATTCAGAGTGTAGTGGTATCTGATTGGCCCTGGAGCCTGATTCAGAGTGTAGTGGTATCTGATTGGCCCTGGACCCTGATTCAGAGTGTAGTGGTATCTGATTGGCCCTGGACCCTGATTCAGAGTGTAGTGGTCTGTGATTTTGTCCTTCCTGTTGGTTGAACTGCAGGTTCTCCATGTTGACTCCATGAGGACATTGGAGTGACTGGATTTGCTGATCCGCCCTGTTTACCTTCGGACGTTCGTCTTGCTGGAGTCTGGTTGTTCCTTTGCAGGAGGTTCCTCGGTCTGAGATGCTTCAGGTTCCTCGGTTGGACTCAGTTCGCTCAGAAACACGTGGCGGCCATGTTGCCCCTGGGGGGAGGAGTAGAGGTGATATTTGTGTTTATGGAAATTATCTGCAGAGGAAACGTCTCTAAACAAAGCAGAGACGTTATCCTGATCCCCACACACACACATTTGCATAGAACCTGTGTATATATTACAGTTTTATAGCCACACACACACACACACACACTACGGTGTGTCGTCAGGACGACAGGAGCCGGTCTGACTGATAGGTCCATTGTTTTTGTTCGACCCGTTTCTCCTTCAGGGTCCATAAACTCAGAGTTCTGCTTTAGGGTCCAGAACTTCCTGTTGGGTGTTTGAGTCCAGGTGTTTGGACTAATCAGAACCAATCAGAACCAAGTTCTTACCTAACATCAGGTGAAGTTCTGATCTGACTGCATTAGAGCTGAACAGAAAATGATCAGAGGTCAGCGACCTTTATAGCCCTGGCAGCCATTTTGCTTTCAGTCCAGACGTTCAAAACAAAATTTAACTAAATTTGATCAGTATCAAATGTTTCCATTAAAGGGAATAAATAAGTTTCCTGTGATGGAAACTTAAAATAAGAAGCCTTTCAAAAACCCGGCGTACTTCACAACCTAAAAACAGAATAAAAAAGAACTTTATAAAAACATTCTGCAGCTTTATGATAGATGCAGTGGAGGTCAGAAGTCAGCTGGGTGGACCCTGCTCTCTGTTTTTATGTCCTTTAACCTGTTTAAGGTTTTCCTTCTACCAAACCTTCTGACTGTGTTTGTGAAGCGGCCGACGGAGACGCTTTCTGTCTGAACAAACAGAAACTGCTGATGAGAGTTTTCTAGAAATAGCGACGGCTGATGAACACGTTCTGACTTCCTGTTTCAGGTGGAACCGAAAGCTGAACGCAAGAGCGGCTGAATGAATCCGTCCTCAGAGGTCAAAGATCACAGAACAAAGGCTCCCCGTTTCAGACCAGATCAGTTCTCAGTCACGACTTCAGGAGTTTCTGTGACCTTCCTGTTGACCTTCATGGATGAAGAGAAGAAGCTCAGAAACAGAAATGAACCGGGTTCATGTTTCCATGACAGTCCGGCCCGATGCGATGCAACGCCATGCAGCGTGATGCAGCGCGGCTTCCTGTGCTGAACCACTGCAGGTCCGGTTCTGAATGTTCCCGTTCAGCTAAACTAAATGCTTAGTTTGACATCGACGTTTCTAGATGAGCATCCGAGCTTCATCAGTCGCGCGGCTGCACTTCCTCCTGATTCGCTCGTTTAAATCTGACCCAAACCAATCACTGCTTCAGGAATTTGGTCGTTAAACATCAAAGCCAACTGGACTGATCAAAGGAACTGGTTCTGGAGAACTGGTTCAGTTCACTGATCTGAATGCGAGTCATTCTCAGGGTGAACCAGGTAATGTGACAGAACAGATCGGATAGTTTAGTGGAAGGAAAACGTTTCATTTTCTGATTTATTTTAATCTGTAAAGCTGAAAAGTGTGGAGTGCATCTGTATCAACCCGCCTGAGATCATCAGTTTTGAAGCGTTCCCACAGAATAGGTCTGGACTTTGACTAGGCCACGTAAATCATCTCATAACATTCAGGAATTGAACCTCCACCCAAACTGGTTTTCCTCCAGGATCCATCGTCCACAGCATGATGCTGCCTCCGCCGTGTTTAACTGGGAAGCTGAGGCCTGGTTCTGGTCTCTTGGTTCTGGTCCTCTGGTGAAGAGGAAGTGCAGACATCATTTCCAGTCAGTCTGGTTGTGACAGAAATAATTGGTTCCGGTTCTGTTTGCTCTGTGAAAAATATAATCTCTCCCTGATATTTCCTCTCAGCTGCTGCGGCGTTTTTAGATCAGACCCAAACCGTCTGAAACCAGAACCGCAGAGGAAGAGTCGGGCCGACAGACGGATGAAAAGAGGAAGATGCGACCACCGCTCCAGAAACAGAACGCTGCAAAGCATCATGGGTAATGTAGTTCATAAAGCAGAACTGGATATAGAAACGAGGCCCGGTCCGGTGAGACTGAACCCAGTGACGGGTCCACTGGTTCTGGTTCTGTCCACTCAGCTTCAGCTGCAGATTTATTTATTCTCCAGAACTGATGACCCGACAAAAAGTTCTGGAAGTCGTTTCCAGAACATTTCATTGTGAGAACTGGGTTCTAGCTGGATGGGCCGGGACTCAGCAGGTCAGAACCAAACTGGACCATCTACCCACGCCACTGAGTCCAATAGGTCCAACTGGGTCCTCCAGAACTGCTCTGTTCATGATAATGGAACCAGAACAGAACAAGAACCTAATGAACAAAACTGGACTTTCTGGTGCAACAGAACCAACCAGAACCGGAACGGTTCTGAGAGATGGAACGCAAATAAAGTTCTAGTGAAACGGTTCAGAACCAGGAAGCACACTGAACTGAAAGGTAAACAACCGGATCGGACCTGACCCAAAGTGGAATGAGTCACGGCTGCTGTGACGTCCGACTTCCTGCTTCGTTCTTGGAACGCTAATATTAGGCTAGCGGCTACTGATTCACATCTGAGCACGTGCAGAAGACGATGATGTCATCAGCTGATGTTAAACAGCCATGAATGAAACCAGAACCAAAGCACCCAAACCAGCAAAAAATAAATAAATTCCAGCTGAAATAAGAGACCTGAAATGTTGATCAGAACCACTTAGTTCTGATCAACTGAAACAAATTCCAACATGAAACCGGTCCAAATCAAATAGAACCTGCAGTCAAACCACCAAACCCAGGAGCGAAACGGGTTCAAGAATTAGAACAAACTCAAATCAGAACCAGAACCAACCCAAACCTGACCAGAACCAGACCGCAACCAGATCCATCCAGTTAACTGGACCCCTGAGGTTGGATGGAACTGCACCGAGAACCAACCTGGACTTTCAGAGAGGATCATCAGCTGATGAGAGTTGGACTTTATGAGTCTCCAGAACCGGTCAAAAACACCTCAGCCAGCTCCAGAACCTGACCCAGGTCAGCCAGAACCGGCAAGTTCTGATGAGTTGTCCTTCCTGTTCAGCTGCAACAAGAAAAAAGTTCAAACCCATAGAACTACGGCTCACTACCCAGCAGCCATGGACCCGCCATGCCTGAGCCAGAACCAGAACGGCTAACCGTTTCCAAGCTAATCCGCCATGTTGGAAAACGCCTGCTAGCTAGCTAGCTGGGGTCAAACCCGAAGAATCAAAGGAGATCTGTTGGAGCGAAAGTTCTGCCACGTTTTGGTTCTGACTGGTTAGGAAAATCTCTGTGAACTCCCCCAAGTGGTCGGATCATGAAACATTCAGAAAGTAGGTCAGGCCGTCAGTTCCCCTGGTAGCTTCCTGCATCCAGCGTGCTGAGGTGAGTGAACCGAGCATCTGCTTAGTGTGGACTGAAATTATTACTGGTTCTGCAGTGGCGGCCATGTTTGCTATGACCAGAAACATGGCTGGCAGCCTGGTTTCCATGGTGATCATAATGGGTCACACCAGTCCTTCAGTCTGCTTGGACCAAAATCGGACTTCATTTATGTGATTTGGTGCAGTGTGCTGTTACCTGGAGCTTTGTAAATAATCTATAATTTGTAAGCAAAGCCACGCCAGTGACTGTCTCTGCGGGACAAAGCACAGACCAGAAAGAAAACAAACATGGAAGTCCTTTAGCTTCTTTCGACACCCTGAACACATCAGTGTACTTGAGTCTTCTCTAGCGGTTGGATCAAGTGTGTATCAAATGTCGAGGTGGACCCGAGTCTCCTGGCTACTCCAGTCCATCAACTGCTTACTGTAGCATTAGCTTTCGCGAAAGCGTTAGCATTCGCAATGGAGTTAGCGTAGCTGGGCATCATTTTACCATGATGCCCAGCTACGGTGGCTCCTGAGGTCCAAGAAGACGTACATTTCCTGAAGTCGGTTGGATGGAGATCAGGAGCGAAACACACCAGAGTTGTTTTGGATGCGGAACACCTCAAAAGTGGCTCCGCTCGTTTGGACCGCACCATCGTGAACCCACAGACTGGTTCTGAGGCAGGAACTTCCTGATGGTCTGGACCCAACTGGACCCATCCCAGTACACGGTCCAGAAGTGTCTCGTGAAACAGGTTTGGCCTTGTTGTTGTTTCAACCTTCCAGACCTCTCAGGTTCTGGTTCTGATCCGGCTGCTGAAATGTTCTATGCCAATCAAGTTGAGTTACGGTGTCTCAGGAACCAGAACATTAAATTGGACCCAGTTGACCAACGATTCCCCTGAAGAGAAGGTCCTGTTGGACATTTAAGTGAATTCAAACCCGAAGCTTTTGATTCACTTTAAACGGGCCAACAGGTCCAAAAGGTCCAACAGGTCCAGACCAACTGGGGAAACAAACTGAATTCACATAAAGGTCCAAGAGGACCTTCTCTTAAGGTGAACCAGTGCTCAACCAGATCCGATCTAAGGTTCTGGTTCCTGAGACATTTAAGATGCCAAAACCCGTGTCAGGAGACACTTCTGATCCAGAACCAAAGTTCTGGACTCCTGTAGCGAGTTGTTGTGTACAGACCTGTAGAACCAGGCAGTACCAGTCCCAACCAACTGGACCGCGTACAGGGACGGGTCTGGTCAGGTCTCCAGACCATCAAGGAGTTCCTGCCTCAGAACCAGTCTATGGGTTCACCGACCTATCAACTGAAACGGGCCAGAATCCAGAACCAGTGGAGAACCAAACTGTTCTAACTGGCTTACAGTCTGTTCTTACTGGTTTAGAATTTGTTCTTACTGGTTTAGTCTGTTTATACTGGTTTACAGTGTGTTCTTACTGGTTTAGAGTCTGTTAGTACTGGTTTAGAGTCTGTTCTTACTGTTTTACAGTGTATTCTTACTGGTTTAGAGTCTGTCCATACTGGTTTACAGTGTGTTCTTACTGGTTTAGAGTCTGTCCATACTGGTTTACAGTGTGTCCATACTGGTTTAGAGTCTGCTCTTACTGTTTTACAGTGTGTTCTTACTGGTTTAGAGTCTGTTCTTACTGTTTTACAGTGTGTTCTTACTGGTTTGGAGTCTGTTCTTACTGTTTTACAGTGTGTTCTTACTGGTTTAGAGTCTGTTCTTACTGTTTTACAGTGTGTTCTTACTGGTTTAGAGTCTGTTCTTACTGGTTTAGTTCATACTGGTTTAGAGTCTGTTCATACTGTTTTAGAGTGTGTTCTTACGGGCTTACAGTCTGTTCTTACTGGTTTACATTGTGTTCTTACTGGTTTAGTCTGTTTATACTGGTTTAGAGTCTGTTCTCTTTTTTTGCATTGTTTTCTTCTCAGAACTTGAGATTAGAAGAAGCTGAACTTTGGTTTCCAGCAGCTGATGGTAGTTTGGTCTATTTAAAGTAACAGCAACTCTTCCTCTTCTCCTGCAGTTCCTTATGTTCCTCTCAACTTTTGTTTCCTGGACTTCAGATGTTCTGGTTTCTGCTCTACTGGGTCAGTGAAACCCAGATCTGCTGGTCCTGTTGGCCTGTTTCAGAGATCAGTGAGTGTTTCAGGGCTCAGCAGAGAAAAAGTTAAAAGAAGAAGTGAGAAACACACACACACACACACTCAGGGAGTGGTCGCTCTCCATCTCCAGCTTCCTGCTGAGAAACTCGATCACACAAACAATCTGTCTATTGATCCACTGGGGAGAAGGAGAACAGAACCAGAGATCCAGTTGAAGTTTGGATCACAGCAGAACACACACCAATACACACACGCTCTCTGACACACTCTGAAACACACCAACAGTTCAGCTTAGCAGCGACACACACACACACACACACACCGTGAGGCGAAGTGGAGCGCGCTCCGGCAGAACTCACCGCTCATCAGTCCGGTCCGGTTCTGCTGCGCTCGGTCCGGCTGCGGCCGCAGTGTGTGTCCCAGAGTGTGTGTGAGTGTGTGTCGGAGGGCGGGGGTAACGGGGAGGAGGAAGTCCGAGGGGAAGTGGTGGAGTTAGAGTTTGAGGAAGTTTCTCTCTGTGTGGGGGTGTGTGTGTGTGTGTCAGTGGCGTTACTGGTCTGTTGAGAAACGTCAGAGCCAGGCTGATCTCGGTAAGCCCCGCCCCCTGGCTTTGCCAGACAGGTACAGCGCAGGTGTGTTATTTATTTATATGGATGATAAACTGTAAATTCCTCCCAAGCTTCTCCTGTTTGTTTCTTTGTTTTTCTCTTAATTTCTCGAGTTTTTTTTGTATTTCCAGTTTTTATTTTGTTTTATTTGTTGCTATTCTGTCTATTTTGTGTTTTAAATCAGTTTTCTGTTATTATTTTTATTAAACTTTGATGGTTTTTAATATTTTCTGCTTAAATCAGACCAATCTGAGTTTTTTTTAACTGTCTCCTATTAATTTAAATTTTGATTTTCCATTTGCTAATTGATCATTTTCTTGCTTTTTATGTCAACCTTCAGTTATTTTTCACTTTTTTATTCGTTTAATTTAAAATGTGAATTTTAGTAGTATTTTTCTCTGCGGCTTTTTTACATTTTAAATTTAAATTTTGTCTTGTTTTTGCAGAAATTTATCCTTATTCACTCAGGAACAACAGGCAGGGATTTTAACCCAGAATGTCCTTGTAGCCGCTCATAATGGTTCTGCTGATTCTGGTTTGGTTCTTTTGGACTTTTGGTTAATTCTTTCTGACATTTGGATCTGTGTTTCTATCATATTTCTTTTCACTCTTATTTTGTTGTATTTTTTTGTTTGTTTTATTTCTTTTGAAAGTTTCTGCTTTGTGTATTTCTAGAGGCTTCAGTTGAACTGGATCGGTTTCGTTTTTTACCAGAACCAAACGGAGATTTCCTGTTTCTGTAGTTTAGTTCTGGTTGTTGAGGTTAATTTGCCATTTTTGCGTTTCATAAAGACCTTTATGTTTATGAATTGATACTTTATTATTGTTCTTGGTTATTGTTTGCTTATATTTCTTGGTATTTTTAGTGTTTATGTGAAGTCAAAGTTTTAACTGTTTTTAAATTTTTCATAATAATCTTTTAACATTTTTTTATTTCTTTGTATTTGTTGTTTTCTGCCTTCATTTTCCTCTCGATGTTCTTACGGTTAGCTTAGCTTAGCTTAGCTAAAATCAAAAGGAAACGGTAATAGTTTCTCCTTTCTTCAATGTTTTTCTGATATGTAACTTATTTTAGCTCCTTTAAAGATTCACGGAGCGGAAAAATGTTTCAATTCGATATTTTAAAGCCAAACCTTTTAACTCGATGTTTTTCTTACTTCTGCATGCACCGCCTCTGGAAGGCCACACGATGGCGCCATAATTCCGTTTTCCGAGAGTTAAGTGCTGCCTTTCAGTGCCGTGGGAAGTAAGAATAACAGAAAGAGCACGAGGCGCTGCTTCAGATACTGTATCTGCAGCATTTCTGGAGTTTAAATACATTTTAATTAAGTAAATATTTACTGAACTTTATAGTAAGTAAAACTGGACCGGCGGTTCTGCAGGTTTCTGACTCACTGGAGCAGAATCTGGATGAACGTCACATTTTTATGTTCAGAAGATTTGGACTCTAATTAGAGTCTCACTGCAGCATTTTGGATTCTTTACCGAACCTTTACGGTTTAATGATGAGGATGATAATTTCGGTTCATTGTTCAATCGGTTCAGTCAGAAACAAGGAACTCCAGAGCCGGTTCCTGTGCTGGTCGGAGTTCGGAGCTTCTCCCGGGTCCCTGAACGCACCGCGGGCGGATCTTCTGCGGGTTTTTTCCTCCAGCTGCAGTTTGTTGAGTCGCTGCTGCGGGTCGATCAGCCGCTGCCGAACCAAGCCGACCGCACCGGACCCATGGATTAAAGGAGCGGCTCAGCAGAGGTGGGTGCAGCCGAACCGACCTTCACTGTGATGAAGGTGATGATGTTGATGATGATGAAGTTGGTGGGAAAGTGAACAGCTGTGTGACCTCTGACCCCAGAGAAACTTTAGTGAGTAGGAGACTGAGACTGCAGATGACCGGTTCTGGTTCTGTTGCTGTCGGGCTTTAAAGTTCTGGCTCTGGTTCTGGTCCCTGAACGCCTCAGGAGCATCCAGGAAGTTTGGTTTCAGTTTGTTGACGCTCCTGCGACAGACTGGCGACCTGTCCAGGTTGAGCCCGTCTCTCACCCGGAACTTTAGCAGGAGATAGGAACCAGCACCTCCTGACCCCACTGGGGACAAGGGTGTAAGAAAATAGATGGATGGTTGTTTGTTTGTTGACGCTCCGACTTTTTAGGTTCCTTCCAGAAGCTTTAACTTCACAACCTGTCTCCAGGACATATCCAGGTCCCAGTTTGTCTCATTCTGACCCAGTTTGTCTCATTATCTCCAGTTTGTCTCATTCTGTCCAATTTGTCTCATTCTGTCCAGTTTGTCCCAGTCTGTCTCATTCTGTCCAGTTTGTCCCAGTCTGTCTCATTCTCTCCAGTTTGTCCCAGTTTGTCTCATTCTCTCCAGTTTGTCTCATTCTGACCCAGTTGGACCTCCTACTGCCCAAACCGCTCTTATGAAACACTCTTATTCTGAAAGGTCTAACAATGCTTCCTCTCTTCTCAGGTATGGAGTGTGTGTGGTTGGTGTGTGTGTGTATGCTGAGTGTGTGTGTCGGGGATGACAGCGGATTGGACAGAAGTGCCCACGCCCACCAGGACCATCATCGCCTGCAGGTGGTTTCCAATGACGACGCAGCTTCAAGTAAGAACATCCCAGAATCTGATCCATAGCTATCATGACGCCATGTTGGACTGAGTCAGAGAGGAAACATGTTGACAGACAAGACGAAGATCTGGACATATTACATCATCATCATCATCACAAACATCAACAACGTAGCAGCCACATGATTCCTAATGAGCCCAAAATAAACCCAACCAGAACCAACCACTAGCCAATCAACATCAGCCAATCATTCAAATTAAATTAAAATTAATGCATAAAGTCGGCATCATCCAACATACCAATAACAACCAATAAACAATAAAAACCAACTATTATCAACCACCACAGCATTTAATACCAACGAGTACCAATCATTATCAACCGATACCATCCAATACTAACCATGATCAATCAGCCTAGCGTTCTATACCTTGTTAGTTTCTTTTCTCTGCTTTGCTAAAGTCAACCATCATCAACTGGTAACAAATGATGCTGACTGATATGAACCGATACTAACTTGCGCCCATTTGATTGGCAGCAGTCGGCATCCGATGATCGCCCAAGTGGCACTTTAGACCAACAACATCTCAGCCACCATTTTCAATTGGCGACTAGACCATAGTACTCGGCTAGACGGCAAATCCATAACTCAGTGGTCAAACCTTGAGGTCCAAACCTTTTTATTTATTGTGGCAAAACATCCAGACAATGTCAACTGGACAGAGCAGCACAGTGGGCAGTAATACTCAGAGACTTCAGTGCAACTGGCCACCCAGCTCCAACAGTGCCACACAGATTTCAAAAGACGAAGATGAGGCCCGGTGGCCCGCCAGGCTTATAATACACTGGGGGGAAAACCTGTATTTTCTAAATGTTCTTCAGGTGATGGAAGGCTGATTTTGGAATTGTCTTTATGTGGCTTTGGAGGTTCAGGTCAAAGGTCATCCTGATCTCTGGTTTCCAGCTGGATGAACTGAAGCTGTGTGTATATAGCTCTAGATCTATAAGTTTAGATCGTTCCTCTTTAAGTCCAAAGATAATACCTTCAGTTTTGTGTCTGTTCAGATGGAAAGTTTTGACACATCCTCACATTTATCTGTTCTAAGCATCTGTTCAGTGATTGGATGGAGTCAAAGGTCACCTGGTGACATCATAATGTTGAGCTGATTGCTAGTTGTATTTCTTGTTATAAGCTGAGCCAGTGGGAGCATAAAGGTATTGAATAAACAGGGTCCTAGGTTTGAACCTTGTGGTAAAGCACTTGTGACCTCTGACCTCTTTGATGAGAAGTTTCCTATTGAAACAAAGAAATCCCAGTTTTTTATGTCGGACTGGAACCAGTTGATTTCTGGACCGAAGAGTCTGATCCAACTCTCCAGTCAGGCCATTAATAGGATCAACATTGAGGTCCAGCAGAACCAGAACCAGCACTGTGGTTCTCCCACAATCTGTGTTTATGTGGATGTGATTGAACACTTTGAATAGGCCAGTCTCAGTACGGCGGCAACCATGGAAACCAGACTGAAAGACATCAAAGCGTCTTCTTGTGTTATTGAGCAGCTGCTGGGTTAGCAGAACCGGGTCCGGTTTGATGAGACTCCTCTGTCTCATTTACTCAGCGTGTTTCTTCAGACGATTCTTCAACTTTCAACATCTTGCTAGATGTTAATCCAATTTAACATCCAGCAGAACCAACTCTCTGTTAGCCGCACGGCTTATACCAGAGATTCTGGTCCATCAGGTTCTGGTTCCTGGTCATCAGGTTCTGGTTCCTGGTTCATCATGTTCTGGTTCCTGGTTCTGGTCTTCATTGCTCAACCAGGAAGACTCAACAGCACAGAAACCTGAGACTGAGTTAATGTTTGCTGAAGGCGACCGGGTTCGTCCAGGATGTAGTTGGTTCTGACTCTGCTGGGTCCGGCAGCCCGCAGCATCACCCCTCCTCCGCCCTGCTGCTGGTGGAGCCTGCAGCAGCTGTCAGTGTGGGAGCTAGCCTCTGGCAGCTAACCACAGCTTCCTGGAGATGAGATGCTGATGATGTCACAGGAAGTGAAGTGGCAACAAATGTGTGCAGGGTGCATCGCCGGCTCCGCCCACTCAGGAAGTGGAGGATGTGAAGATGGACAGATGTATTCTCCTGTTCCTGCGCTGAGGTTCTGGTTCTGACCCTGAACATTCCCTCTAAGTCTCTAGCAATAAATCATAAATAAAGAGTTAAAACACAATATGATTATTTAAATGAATTTATGTTATCAAAATGATTAAAAGGATATTACTGTGCATTATTTAACGAGACATTTATTGAATTTTATCCTTTTTGGCTTTGCATACACTCATTAGTCTGGTTCTGGTGGTTCTGTTTGGTTCTGATGATTCTGCCTGGTTCTGATGGTTCTGTAGGTCTGTGCGTTGTGGACCCGCCTCTCTGCGACGATCAGAACTCCTTCCTGAGCTTCGAGGCGATCCGCAGCATCCACAAGCTGATGGACGAAGACGCAGATGGCACCGTGGACGCCATGGAGACGGACGAGGTGAGACGGAGCCGGACCCGTCCTCTGGACCCGTCGTCTGGACCCGGGCTGAAAAAGTTCTGCTCAGTTCCTCAGGGAGGACCTACAGGACCGCAACCCGAAAGCCAAGCACCGCAGCTTCCACCGGGCCGACCCCCACATCAGCCTGGAGGACATGTGGAGTGCCTGGAAGGAGTCCGAAGGTCAGAACCAGAACCTTTTGGGTTCAAAACCTGTTGCTTCTCTGTGTTAATAATGAAGTCAGTATGATTAGACGCTGCTCCGGTCCCTGGTGTTCTGTGTCCAGTGTATAACTGGACGGCGCTGCAGGTGGAGGAGTGGCTGTCCCTCAGCGTGGAGCTCCCTCAGTACGCCGCCGGCTTCCGCTTGCAGCAGCTGGACGGGAAGGCGCTGCCCAGGTAAGTGCTCACCTGGTGGCTGGGTGGGTCAGAACCGGACCCGGTGTGACCTCCCTGTGTCCTCCCCCAGGCTGGCAGTGAAGAACGTGACTCTGACCGTGACACTGCTGAAGGTTCTGGATCGGAGCCACGCCCAGAAGCTGCAGCTCAAGGCCCTGGACGTGGTTCTGTTTGGACCGCCAGGAGGTCCGGTTCTGATGGCTCTGCTTTCAGTCTGTTAAACTCCCGTTACTCTAATAACCATGTGATAAAAATAGCATCCAACCATCATCCATCCATCCTAAGCAGTGAAACATTTGTCCAGTGATCTGAACTGACGTTCTTCGTCCGACTCAGTTCAGCTTTCTGAGATAAAATCAAGATAATCTCTGAAATCCATCAGATTATTCCAAACTAAACTCTTTAGCTGCTCTTGGTGCTCAAGCCAAGCAGGCTTAGAGCTCAGTGATTCTTCTGAAAACACTTTTAGGAGAATCTGATCCCTGTCTCCTATAAACCGTTGTTTCTGTGTGGGGGTGTGTGTGTGTGTGTGTGAGCAGGCCGGCAGAACTGGTGGAAGGACCTGGTTCTGGGCCTGTCGGTGCTGATGGCTCTAGGCGGCTGCTGGTTTGCCTACATCCAGACCAGGAAGTCCAGAGACGACCTGGGGAAGCTGATGAAGGACCTGGAGGGCCTGCAGAGGGCCGAGGAAAGTCTGCTGGACCTGCAAACAAAGTGAGTCCATACCAACCGCAGGAACTTCAACCCGATTCAGAATCTCTAAGGTGTTCTGGATGCGAGGGAGAATTATTATTATCTCTTTGTTTACATCTGAGACTAGCTGTGGTTCTTCCCACCAGATGACTGTAGTTTCATTTGATGAACAAAAGAAGTAGCTTTTATCATGAGCATAAGGAGTCCAAACATTCAGCCTTGAGGAACTCCTGAAGAATTAAACCTTGATAAATTCAGTGGCATTGTGATGGAAACCAGGACTAATGGTTTTCTGCTCCTGAAGTCAGACAGAGATGAGGTCGGAACCAGAGGTGGCAACTGCTAACCTCTGTAGCAGAGGTAGCAGTTGCTAATCATAAACAATAGCTCTGCTAATGCTAAAGCAGTATACACCCGCACTGTAGTTAGTGGAAGCTAATGCTAAAGCGCCAAATTCAACCTGTTGCTATTCACCATGTGTCAATGACACAGCATGTGCTACATCAGGGGTGCTCATACTTTTTGAGACCAAGATCTACTTTTTCTCTCACCAGCCGGCTGAGATCTACCTCATGACACGAAGACATAAAAATTGTAAATTAAACCCTATTGACTTATTTTATATGCAAATATACATCAGTTATAGTAGATAAAATAAAGTGATAGAAAACCTAATGCAGTTTCTTCCTCAGTGAGATTCTGACACTGGGAGCAGGTTACTGGTTTCTCAGGCAGAAGCTGGTTGCAAACCTGAGGCCAGCAGGTCTTAGTCAGTTATGGAAGATCTGAA